>JAMKCH010013004.1:0-38510 GCA_023653785.1 Ophioderma brevispina
CCAAATTCAAATTTTTATTGAATTCAACAATTAGTAAATGCACAATTTTTTCGGATTGTACCACTTTTTTTAGTCATCTATTAGTAAAGATGCCCTCTCAAAGGATACTGAAAAGCAACACATAAAAATTGTAATTGAAAATCTTCATCAATCAGTAATCACTAATCACCATTCACCACCACCACCACAGGCATGTCATCCTTAGGCTTATATGTATTGGTCTGTGTAGCCAAACCTGATAACATGGGACAGAGCTGACATTGTGCTAAGTAGATCTTTCAATAACGATGACAATATTGAGTGATAACAAGTTGCACAATTCAAAACATGGAAGAATCGACAAATGGCTGCTTCGGTGATGCTATGGACGCTATCAATATTGCAGGGATGACCAAATTGAATCTGGTTCACTGGTTGCCTAAAATGTCACCCAAACGGCATTGCAACCCGGAAGTCCTTACGCCGCACAACACAATACACGCATAGGTCTAAAATTCGATAATATTCTTGGGCGTAAAATGAAAGATTTAATTTCTTGGATCATTTAATTTCTTGGATCATTACTAAAACTAGAACCGAACGGTACAAAATAAATTGAATAGAGTCGATAAGTGTGGTTGGAAAGCAAGAACTTTCGATAGATACTTTATGTGGCAGGAACCTAAAACAACGGGTATGATTGTCAATATTGATCAGCGGTAGTCGGTACTTGTTAAATTTTACAATCGATCACTTTTCTTGTTCTGATGTTTTGAGCTCAACGTTGCGCAAGTATTGGAAGTTCAATCGCCGCAAATGAAAGTTTGATAGCGAAAAAAGGTAAATTTTTGAAGGACTCGGGCCGAGTCCCGCCCAGGACTCGAGTCCTGAGAGTCCGAGTCCCTGGTGCCCGAGTCCGAGTCTTTCAAAATCGGGACTCGAGTCCGGACTCGAGTCCTACAACACTGACAAGTATGCCTCCAATGTATAAAAACTTGACCCATTTTAATACTGAGCAAATTGTTCAAATACACAACCTTTCAAATAGTTGGCTCAGACATTTTATCCCATTGGTATAATTGTCTAAACAAAAATTATTTTTCACTATTTACACCCTCTAATATTAAGAACCCCCTTGCCTCTGTAAATATGCCTAGCTGCAAATAATACCAAACCTCACAAAATCCAACTCAGAAATACGCACATACAAACCTGCAGGTAAATTTTAAGTGGTGCAGCTTGCAATAAGGTGCAACTGAAGTACAAATATTGAATGTCTAGAAGAGTGTGAAATTTTTACTTATCTATTTCACAAGGTGAAGCCTAGTGCAAAATTTGACAATGGGGGAGTGGATTTTAATTTTAATTAAATACAAAATTCAGTACGAATAATTCTCAGCGTGACCCTCACAGGATTCAACGCAGGGAACCTTTACAAAGCCACTGTACAGTGTCTAAGCCCTGGACTATTCCCCTAACACTTTTTCACTTGGTGAGAAATGAAATGTTTTCTTAGATGCCTGAAGTGCTATTTCTGACAAACCCCAATGCACGTCCATGCAGGATTAACATAGTAGGTTGGTGGCCAGTCGCTGGTTCTCTATTTTTTGCGGTTATTTGCATTCTTAATTGTGGGCCGGCCAGCTATAGCTGGCAGGACCACCTTAGCAATCCGGTTTGTGGGTTTGTGTGTTTGTGGATGTGTGTGCACAAATGTTAAGTTTTTTTTAAATTCACCTCAATTGAAAAGTTAACTTCAATTGGAACAACTTCTGTTCATAGGTGCACAATGGGAACCGTCATATGTTGATGAGTCAAAGGTCATTTGAAAGTCAAAGGTCATGTGAGTCAAGTTGAAAAATGGGCTAAAAATGTAAAATTCATCTAAATCGAAAACTTGAAGTTCAATTTGGGGAAAACCAAACACTTTTGTCATGGTGCACCATGCGATCCCTCATATGTTGATGAGGGTCAAAGGTCACGTGCCAGGGTCAAAGGTCATGGGCGGCCCACAGCTTTATTCCTTTGAATATAGCGAGCGCTAAAGCTGAGAACCGCGAACTATTCCTAGTATTTTCTTTTGTTTTCCTCAAGGCAAAACTTCAGTCACAAAAGAATCGATTCTGGCAAGCTGACAGGAGCATAAAAGAAAAAGGCACGAGACAGAAGAATAAGAGGGAGGAGAGTATTGATTTGTATTAAAGGTGGGTGACCCAATCATAGTCCAATTTTTCATATATGTTTCCTCCCTCACAATGAACTTGGTCACCAAAACATCTAATTACAATTTTTTGTGTTTAAATTGGTCGCAAAAACCGTTTAGTATAGAAGCAAAACTGTGTAACAAATTCCATCGGACGTGTAATTTATGTCCTTGACCACATTTGGAGAATGTTTTTAGTTTCAGTGATAATACATCAATAAAAATAAACACTAAAATTTTCTGGCCCTTGGGGTAATGTTACCAAAACCATAATTTTGATGAGTACAGAGGGGGGACAACGTTTCTGATTGGGTCCTTAAGCGGTGAGTCATGATTGCTGTTGACTTGGGCCACAAGTTGAGAATGTTAAAAATAAACCCTTTTCAAATTTTATGCCCTTCATTGACAATTATGGAGAAAGATAAAATAGAACCAGTTTGGTAGCGAATATAAAACTACAAAGCCCATCACGAATGTATCACCATTGTTTATTGGGTTTTTTTTTTTTGGGGGGGGGGTTACTATAGGTAAACCCCTACCACCCCAACCTCAACAATAACAACATTTACTGTTAGAGTGAAGGGAAAACATCCCTGTTCTACTGGCCTGACCAACCAATAATGAAAGTGGTAAAAAATAATTTTAGCCTGTACAAATAAGTACCAAGACCCCATTTACCAACCTTTATTCATAAATTTTGATAAACATTTGTTACTGTCTGATTAGATTTTATATCTCACTAAGAAGTAGTAAAATAAAGAAAAAGCTTTTTAAACACTTGTACCCAGATGTTTAAAGGGAGCAAAACGAGAGATTTCCAAGTCGTCAGAGTCTGTGATAGTAGTGATTTCATATAGTTATAGATATTTCTCTACCATCGGCAAGCGTGTCCCATAAACATTGACAGCAGCTTTTAGGCAACGCTTCAAGATATGCCGTCTATATGTGCGCACGTGTAAATGCCGTCGCTAAGGAAAGAAGCCATCGCACCACGTTTTACTAGTGCGACCATCAAACCTCGCGATGACATCACTGCACAGCACAGGAGGTAGGGGGAAATGGATTATAGACATTCAATAGATTCCCTGCCTTTGATTTGGCTACAGAAATAACTTAAAATGAAAACAAAAGGTGATTTGTATATGCTTATATTTCAATAGAAAACATAGACTGAATTTTGTATTTGCTCTTATAGGAAATTGGTACCAAAGAAATAGTTCTCAGCTTAATCCTTTCAGATGAGGATATTTTTGATAGAAAGCTTTACACCAGTGCAAAAATCAGAATTGTATAAAAAAAATCAGAAATGGCCTTGTACAGGCAAGAGTCACAAATAATGGGTTATTGCAGTGCAACTGTTGAAGGGAAAAAACACACCTCTACCATCTCGCTTGACTTCCATGAACCTTTCTGCCCATAGAACTTTTTTTTCTGTTGCTGTATAGCTTGAAGTTGCCCAAATAGGTTCTTTGCTCTGAAACTGCCCAAAGTTTAAAGAGAGTTCACCAACTTTTTTACTTTTCAGGAACATCTTGAGAGACAAGCAAAGCAGGCTGCAGCGCTGAAAGCTTACAAAGAGAAGAAGCTGGCGAGGCATAAGAAACTGAGCAGAAAAACTCAGAGGACAACCTGTTATGAAATACCAGATTGAGTATCTTCTGGAAAAGCTGAAGAATGAGTAGGATTGATATGGTGCATTCTTTAACAGCTTAACAAGTAATTATAATTTTCCACGTTCCTGACAGGACATTTTTCAGATTCATAATTGCATTGGTTACGAGTTCAAGAAAAAGGTAAAAAGTGTAATGAATCTGTAGTTAATAGGTCAAACACACTTTTGATTATGTCATCTTTAAATCAACAGGAAGCCACCGGTGTTATGTCATCTGTAAGTGAGAAAGAAGCCACCGTTGCTAAATCTCCAGTTGAGGGCGAGTCCACAACTGGAGATATCTTAGATACAGGAACTCATGATGGTAAAGTTGGTGCATCTAAATGTGATGGAGCATCAACCAAGAGAACTTCTGAGCAAGGTGCTCGATTCATCGAGGAAGGTTTACCTCAGGTTAAAACCACAGTATCAGAAGACACTGACCTATCCCATCATAAGGAACTGCACGTTCTAAAAGTAAGCAAAGCACAAGGGGAAGAAGTAAGCAAAACACAAAAAGAAGTAAGGAAAAGAACAGGAAGAAGCAGTAAATACAGCACATGAGAAAGTAGTAAGCAAAACACAAGAAGAGGGAGTTTGTGAAACACAGGAGGAAGGAGTAAGTAAAGCACAGGATGAAGAAGTTAGTGCACAAGCAAAAGTAAGCGAAACACATGGAGAAGTAAGCAAAACACAGGAAGTAAAAGCAAAGGAAAAAGTAAGCAAAGCACAGGATGTAGAAATAAATGAAACACAGGGGAGCAAATCACAAGAAGAAAAGGCAAAAGTTAGCAAGGAAGAAACAAGCAAAGCACACAAGAAAGACGTAAGCAAAGTACTAAAAGAAGTAAGCAAATCACAAGAGAGAGAAATGGGGGAAATTGAAGGGAGTACAGAGTCTAGTGTTACTTCCGAGGCAGAATCAGCTGCTGAAAAAAGTGGTGCGCAAGAAGAAGGCAAATCAAAGTCAGATGTTCCTGATGAATCAGAAGCTTCTTCACAAGAGGACCTTTGTTCTGCCAGAGCATCCAAATCTTCCAGTGGAGAGCAAATATACGAATGCCGATTTTGTAATTTATTCTTTATATTGTCTTCCCTTAAGCAACATGCCGAGATGCATACTGGTGTGGAAACAGAAGTTTGCCCATCTTGTGGATATTTTAGTCGTTATGGAGGCCCTGTGCAGGATCACCCAACTTGCTTTGTTTGCTGGACTTGCTCTATTACTTTCAAATCAAAGACCGGTCTGAAAGAGCACATGGTATTGCATGATATTCCGGATGAGAATGAATGCAAGTGTGATATTTGCTCTGCAAATTTCCCAACATTAAAGCTCTCAATGCTCACTCAAAATGCCACCAAAAGGAGAATAGAAACTCCAAAAAGAAAAGGAGAAAAAGTAAAGCAAAGACTTCAAGGTCTTTAGGGAAAACTCTCAAAGGCGAGCGTTGTATTGATGATGACAGTGATGACATGCATATGAAAATGTGCCGAGTCTGCCACAAATTTTTCAAGTCCATAAAATCACTACAGAGACATGTAAAGAAGCTTCACACTGGAGTGAATGAAAACTGATGTGTGTGAAAGGTGTGGATACTTTCCAGAGCAGGGAGGTGCGGTAGGAAGTCACACCTGTCTAACCGACAAAGAGCGCAGAAAAGCTAATCACGGTCAAAAGAAGGTGAAGGGAAGGTATATGTGTAAGATTTGTCACCGAACATATGCTTTCTGTCAAGGATTGCGAGCCCACATGTTTACCCATAGACCACCATCTGAGAGGCCTTTCAACTGCAAGCATTGTCACAAAACCTTTGCAAAGAAGGTTATATACGATGACCACTTGAGGATCCATACAGGTGAGAAACCGTTTCTCTGCCAGATGTGTGCCAAAACATTTCGGTCTGCCGCAAACCTGCGACAGCATCAGCGACGTTGTAAAAATAAGGAATTTGTGTTTACGCCTGCACAAGAGGAACCAGTGGAAAGTATGGAACAAGCTGAACAACCTGTTATATTTGAAGTGCAGATGGACTTAATTCAAGGGGACGATAGCACTGTGGTTATTGATCTTGACGCAATGAGACGTTTTGCCCAAGAAAAACGAGAAAACAATTGGGGTGAACCAAATGTATTCAGCCAGAATGAAATCAAGGAATTTATTTTGCCAAATGTACCAAGAGAACCCGGTGGAGAGAGCAGTGTATCACCAAATTGTAGTGATAATCCCATGCAAAGTACAACTGGAAAGCAAGATTTTGAAGTCAACATTGTTCCAGATTCCAGTATTCAAAGTACAGCGAGCAAGTTACCCGTTATTTCACAAGATGGAGGTGACACCAGCAAGAGTCGGATAGTGGTCAAGATTGTGCCAGAGACTAGTGATGCAAACATGCAAAGTCCAACTGGAAAGCCAGATACCGGGGTAAGAGTTGCTCCAGACACCAGCATTAAAAGTGCAAGTGCATTGGATGTCAATATTGTACAAGATGGCAGTGACACCAGCAGGAATCGAAGTGAAATGATGCCGGAGCAAACAGGTGCATTGGAAATGGATGTTGAGGAGCAGGTTGCTACTGGTGATGAAGATGCAACAAGTCATTCTGAAGATGAGCCTCACACGGAGGAGGCAGATGAAGAACAACCAAGTGGTGGTTTGCCTAGCCATCCACAAATATCCACTGATCATGATTACACAGGTGAACAGCGTCCAACCGTATTGGAAGAGCAACAAATTGAAAACAATGTCCAACCAGAGTATCTAGAGGTGTACTTCATGTGCCCATACTGCAAGGGTCTGTACGGTTCAAAGTTGTCCATCAAACGTCATATCAAAGCAAAGCATAAGAAGGCTGAAAAGTTTGATGGTATCGTGGTGCTCTCTCGTCAGAAAGAGTCGGAAGAAAGTGACGATGAAGGAATTTATGTGGGAGTTGAAGATACACTGCCGGTAGACTGGGCATTTCAGTGTTCACATTGTAATAAGTTCTTTGGCGAGGAAAGTATTGAGTCACACTTAGAAAGTATAGAGTTAAAAAGTGGCACTTGCAAGGTTTGCTTTCGAGTTCACAAAGCTTCGGCAAAGTCCAACGAGAGATGCAAGTTGTCAAGAGCGCGAAAGGTGTTTCAGTGTCCGTACTGTAAGATCAATCCCGTGACTCTCTGTGATCTCAAATCTCACTTGTTAGTTCAGCACGGTGCTGACCAGCATGCCTGTACTCTTTGTGATGCAACTTTCAAAAACAGGCGTGGTTTGAGTTGTCACATGCAGAAACATAGACGAGAGAATCAACCAACTGTGAAGGAGAAGAAACGTCGCATATGCCCCACGTGTGGTAAGACTTTGACCGATACCGCTAGTTACAGAATTCACATGATGCAACACGTCAATCCCAAACCATTTGCCTGCAAGCTTTGCCCAAAAGCCTACCCATTTCCTAACGGGCTTCGAGTACACATGCGCACTCACACCAAAAATTTCCCGTTTCTCTGTGAATATTGTTCAAGGACATTTAAAACCAAAGAGTGCTTAATTTGTCACATTCGATGTCATACTGGAGACAAACCGTTCACCTGTGAAGGTTGCTTTAAAGCATTCCGTACAAAATCAAACATGAGACAGCATAATCAAAGGTGTCCTGAAATTAAGGGAGGCCATGTGGTCGCTAGTGAGAAAATGCCAATTGACGGCAAAATCAAAGAGGAAACCCCGGCTCCCGTCAAGGAATTTACAGTTCCTTCTGAGAATGCGGTAACTGTGAAAGAAGTGTCAACTGTCAGTGAGTCAAGTACCGATGAAAAACGACCAGCTACCTTTTATTTGCTCATCCCTCAGGAAGCTACTTCGGTTCTGTCTGTATAACATTTATCATTTAAATTTTAATAGAAAACTAGATTATATTGATTTATATACTAGTAATAACATTTTCCCAAGTTGGGTTCATTTTGTACAGAAGGTCATGCCTGATTTGGGGGTGCTAGTGTCGTGAACCTAGATAAGTTAGGTTACTTCAATTATACATGCATGTACTGATTTCATGAAGTGGTGTTAGATACCATTAGAAACTTTGCATACATGAAACCTGTAATATGCTTGTTGGTACTATGTAGATGCCACGAACAAAAGTTCTAACTTTAAGGTGGATCCCATGGGTAGCTCGAGAGTTACTAAATAGGTCTAAGGATCATATTTCCCAGTATGTGGTCACATCAAAAAATTTTCAAACCAAAAGTATGTGTCTTTGTTTTACATTTATGTAGGTTTTCAGCTCTCAGATCTGAGATGTCAAAAATCACAAAATACATGGTTTTTCATATTTTTCATTTTGATTTTTTTTCTGGCAAACCCTACATCCTATTTTCATTTTTTTGCAGATTATGACAGCAGGTGTAGTCTCACATAATTTTCTTGCTGCAGGTATCATGGAAATATCCATAACTTATAACTGTATTTTGGGATTTTTGATATCTGAGTGCTAAAAACCTACAGAAATATAAAACAAAGACACATATTTTTGGTGTGAAATTGTTTTGATGTGATCACATATTGGGAAATATATGATCTTTGGACCTATAGAGTAACCTTGAGCTACCCAAGGACCCACCCTTAATGACGTCTGAGAGTGCTATTTGAAGTCGGGGACAGTCTCTCACAACTTTGTCAGTTGGTCTTTATCAGAGAGGTAGGCACAATGTTTTTACATCAAGAGGAAACCCAGCAAGTAAAATTTGTTGTCATTGGGCATAGGCTAAGGGATTGGTTCAGTGCCTTTTACTTCCATAAGCCGGATCAATGTCATCAACGGTCAGGGCAGGTATTTCTAGAAGTCCGTGAGCAATCCGTGAGTGTTGAGAATGAAATGTTTATGCAACGGATTTTGCCCTTTCTTCGCATCATTCCTGTGTTCGCACAGTTTTCATTTTTCTACTAGAAAAGTACTTACCTTATTGGCTGACTGTTTTTTAATTTAACGATCAGTAGCAAAGATTGGCACAATAATCCACTTGTGGTCATTATTAATGGCTGGAAATCCCACCCCAGCAGCGACCGGATCATAGTTGAACAGGTATCAATCACCTTAATTCGTAGGGGCCTATTGCTCTTTTTAACCTGGGAATGGCCCCTGTGTGAACATCATAAAAGATGAGATGAAAGGCGCACAGTGATGGTGAGTTTTAAATCATCCTGAATGCATGCATGCATGCTGGATCAATTTGTGCAATAAAATGCATGTTGGAGTAGTGAAATCTATGATTTGCTAAGCTGGTCCATTCCCATGTTGCTGATCGATGCCAGAGTCAAGATGAGCCGAGCTTGCTGATTTGCTTCACCACGGCATACATACGACTGGCAACCCTGCCTATTGGGAACTAATGCTCGGCCCTGGGAAATTTCCGCAAGACTTCTAAATCGGTATAAATCAAAATCTTTTAGACTTTTAAAGCTTATGACCACACATAATTTATATCCCCCTTGTAATTTTCTGATCTCATTTGCAATACCATTTAAGATTCTAAATAGATTGTTTGTAATAAATTTCGCCACCCGGCCACCCATCCAGGACAGCGTCTCCACATTGCAAAGGCCAGCCTGCCAAAGCCGCAAGGTTACATCTTTGCAGGTAAATGACACATTTTAGGAATTTTGGTTTTCTAAATGGCCATGTGTCTGAATTGGGCCTGCTCAGGTGGAGCTGTTTCATATTTTAGAGAAATCTGACATGTTTGTAATGATTAAGAGTAAATAAATGTGATGAATACTTCCAATAAGTACTCATTGTAAAGCCTATTTAGTGAGCTTTAAGATTTTATACCCAAATTATCTTGATCAACTTCATTAAATCTAAAATTATGACTATGAAGTAAACGAATGTGGCGGGTGGAGCAATTGGGACACGGAGAGTGGGACATGGTACATGTAACATTCTATTGGAGATATGAAGGCTTCCACTCTTAATGTTTTTTTCTTGATTTTAACAATCATTTAGTTTATTTGAATTATATTAAATTAAAAGCTACTTACTTGCCTTTAATTTTGAGACCATAAATATTGTGGTGGGACTCTTAATTAAAGAATTATAATCAAGTAATTGGTTAATTAACAAGTCGGGATCGAGTATACAATGGACACACTATAACCTAAAATATGATAAACATGTTTATTCAGCCCATTATGTTATTCCTTCATACATTCAATAAGATAACAACTTAAAACTATGAATTACACTTCAAATCAATGCCTAATTAACATAGACCTAACATTCTAATGAATCTCGTTAATTAATTAGACAAGCTGGGATGCAGAAAAATGAGACACAGTATTTTGCAAATTTTATAGGTGAAATGATTATGTTTTTACTCAGTAAAACGGCCACTTTTGAATCTGTCTTGTTTACAATCTTCTAAAATTCTAGATTTAAATATTCATTTTACCAATGAATGTTGTAACTAATTTTATTATTCTTAATTAAACCAAATGAAGGACCATAGTGGAGGAATGAGGACAAGATGCTGGGTATTGAAACAATGAGGCATGTAAGCCCCCCCCCTACCGTAACTGCCCAAAACAATAAGGTTATTTGAGACATGAATATCAAAAAATAAATTCAATCAGGAATCGTTTACTTTTAAGAGTTATATGGTAGATTATAATGGTGTAATTCCTCTTATAATCCCATATGAACACTTGATCTTACCAATGTGCGCTGGTTGGCCGCTTTGAGCACACAACGCTGTAAATTCATATTTGTCATACAGTAAAACAAGTTTCACAGGGTTATAACCCTATCAATGTTTACATTTTATGAATGGGTTTATTGGATTTACTTTGCAAATACTTGATTTTACTTCAGCAGAAGCTACTTGCAAGAAGCCTTTAAGCAGTCTTCGGACTTTATGCAATATTATGCTATTTTCAGCCAATTTCGTCACCCTTGCTCCCAAAATCATAAATATTCTACTATGGGTTCCCTGTCGCAAATATCTTTTAGATGGGCAATAACCTCTAGTTTACTGACTGTCCCAAAAAAACTATACATTCAAAGATTTTGGGCAGTTCATCTCAACTGGAGTTGTACAGATTCTTTTAGAGTGTTCCAAGCTTTCATTGGATTTTTAGTTGGTGTAATTTGGGGGTCCAGTTCAGGAGTTATGGCTAAGTATCTGAGACAGTTGAAAAACCTGTTGGGGCCAGTTTCGGCTATCCTAAATCAAACAGTTGACATTGAAAATGCACCTTCAAGACATTCTATATTTGAAAATTAAAATAAAAGTAGTAGAAAGTTGCTGCTCTTTGTGATATAACAAATTTAGTAACTTTATAATGTCGCAATGCTAATAAATACATGGCGTCATTAGAAATTCAATTCCAAACAGTCTTGTTGTCCTCGCTTTACACGCCAGGTTTTAGCAAGATGAACCATAAAAAGCCCTTGTTTGTAAGTAAACTGATGCCTTTGAACACAACCATCCTTTCCTTTCTCTTTGTTGAACACTGCTTTCTTCGTCTATTCATTCCTGGCATCTTGGAGGCCTGGGGAATAGGGGCAGGGTAACTTGTCCCTCCACATTAGAGCGTTTGTACACACATTTTGTCCTCAACAGACTTGTAGACTGTTACATTAAGTTTCAGCAGTCAAATTCCATTCCCAAATTTCCATGGAATTTCATGAATTATTGTCCCCTGAGAGCGAGTTCCCCCATTTTCCACACCCACAACATTTAATTTCTAATTTCTGGTTTTTTTTTTTTTTTTTTAATTTTTCTATTTTTGCAATTTGAACGTTTGTAATACGTTCCCTCTGATCTGTACAATTTTTTCTTTTGTTTGAAAACGATTTTAATATATCCCACAATGATGCACAAACAGACCCTTTATACCTTAAGTTTCTTGAACCTTCAGTGAAATTGGCCCAAGTGGTATTTATCCTTTGTGTGCACTGACAATTCTCTCCGCTTAGGGCCATCAAATTGGATGGAATAAAAGCGAGGATTTAGATTAGGATCTTGTCTAACAAATAAAGTCAAAATATCTGGCACAAATGCACAGTTTATATTTTTTATAATTTTTAGTTTTGATTGTATAGTTTTTTTATTGGGACAGTCTTTACCTAATATGGCTTGTTTTCTGGATAGGTGCGTTGGGTTTGTGCGAGGCTAACTTTGGCAGAGATACCACTTTTTTGTCTACTTTTTCATGAGTATTTTGATCATAAATGCTTAAGACCTCGCCCAATAGCAATTTAATACAATATTTGGAAAGATTGGATAATTTCCTTTCAGACAATGTGTATTTTTATATGCCGGCATGTATAGTTGGAAGTTATAAAGGTTTAACAGCTAAAACGATGGTGTGAATAACTTGTAAATTTGCAGACGAAACGCAACAGGCCCCACTTCAAGACGCAATGCCAAATGCGGATTCTCACGGACCCTAGGTATTTCAGCATGCTAAGTGCCGTCTTTAAATGCCTGTTTTATGTGTACCAGTGGCTTTGGATCAAAAGCTTGCAAAACTTATCAGAAATGATATTTTTTTGCACAATTTTTGCAATTTAATACTTTATGAATAAAGGTAGAAAAAGTAGGAAAAAAATAAAAAAAGTAAAAAATTTTGAAATTAGCATTGTACAGTAAGTATTCATTTGTACATAAAAAAATGCCTTACGGCCAAAAAAAAAAGAAGTTTTTTCCAGTAGGGGAATGCTGTGTGCATTTTTTGTTTTGGAGCCATTTTCACTGCATTTTCGTTTTTATATTTGTTTACTGAGAAAATTTACCTTTTTAACAAAAATGCCTCATAGATAAAAGAATTTCAGTTTTAAGAAATATTTAGTTGGGACTTTCAAAAAGTGGACTTTTTGTATAAGTGGACATAACCCCTTAAAATGGTATTTTTTGGACTTAGTGAACATCATCACCAAAAAAGTGGTCAGTGGTTCTTGTCAAGAGTTATCAGCAAAATGGTGGATGTTTTCCCCTTTGGGTTGCAGCACTCACACCCACCACCACACCCCCTCCTGCATACTGTCCCTGGTATGTCTGGCATCTTCCAATACTTCTCAGTGGTGTTGGAATTTGAAATTTTCCTTGAATAATTTGGGGATTGACAAAGTAAATTGTCCTTCAATATCGGCAGTAAATTTTCACTTTTTCCAATCAAATGGAAGATTTTGCAGGTACAAAAGGTGCTGTTGGTTTGTAGAGTTGAAATTGAATTATTGCGTAACATGTTAGTTCAAGAATGAATGAATTGGAATGAATTGTTGTATAATGTATCGTTCATACCAAAAATACATTTTCAATTAAAGTTTTTTCTTTAAACTAAAAAATTATTGTCTATGGCCACTGTGTGTAAGACTAAGTTTTTGAAAATATTTCATTAAGAATTTAAGATTTATATATTAAACTATTAAAGTGATAAGATATTGGATTTGTAAACAATTGGAGTTGTGAAATTTAGAATTTGGCTCTTTTTACTTGATATATAAGTTTGTAAGTTAAAAGACTGTTCAACAAATTGGGTTGCCTGCGAGCACAAAAATATTAGTGCTGCAAGGTATTGTTTTGTTCATGTAATATTGTATATTGACCCTATTCAGTAAAGTCTATTATGCAGGGTTAAATTGCACCCACTGTGGATATGACATGGTGCAACGAGAGATTCTCAGATCAGTTGCCCTAAAAAAATCGAAAGGAAAGTACTGATTTTGCGCTGATGTAAAGCTTTCCCATAAAAAAAGATCCCCATTGAAAAGGATTATGTGAGAAAGGTTCCTTGGTACAAAAAATGTGAAAGTTTTAATTTCGGATAGGAGCAAAATACGAAAATTCAGCCTATGTTTTATATTGAAATTAAACCAAATCAAAAGGCCCTTTTTTCTCTTTTAAGACATTTTGGTAGCCAAATACAATAAGAAATGATTGAGTGTCTAGTGATCTATATGAAATTACTATTATGACAAAATATTTGGGTGCCTCAAACTATCTCATTGCACCTTTAAGAACTCTTCAAAATAGACCCTCTGGATTTTTTGGAGCAGAGGCAAAACTAAACCTGACAGAGTATTAGGAAAGAGTTCCATATGTAACCTCCTGTAAATTCTATAGGAAACAAAATCTTTTTATATATGGCCTTAAAATAACAAATACTCTAACCATAAGGCCCAAAAGAAAAAAAGAATTTGTTACATGTAGAAATTTAAAGGAGGGTACATATGAACTTTTGCAAGTAGGATTCCATAATATTGCTCCATGAACACAAGAAGTTAAGTAGATCTATTTAAATAAAGCTTGCTAACCAATTCCATAACTGTTTAACCCTCAGAATTGCACATTGTATTGTTTGGTCCTTATTGTATAAGATTTGGTCCTCATTATTTGGATCACTTGCAGACATTGGTACAAGATATTTGCTTGAGTTGTCCAACCAGATCTGTACAGCTAAGAATAACAATACAACCCGTCAATTTATAAAATAAGGTGGGCATAACATGGACAATTGGCAACAGAATGATTTTTTTCAGATTTGCACAAGGTCATAAACAACATTAGGCCAGTCAAAATAGAATAATGCTGCCTAACCCAACACTAATTGCAACAGAATCATTCCTCCAACAGAAATTGTATTGAGAATACCTTTAAAAACAATATCAAAAGTCTACTAAAATCAAGGAGTGGACAAATATTTTTAAGGGGTAGTTGTACAGGGGTCCAAATAGAAAAGTATCAAACGCGTCAAAAAGTATGCCAACTTGTTTGTTACATTCCAGATTAAAAAAGGTATAGTTTGCCATATCTGCAGGTTGTAGTTCAATATTTATGAGTCAAAATGGTTTTTCAAGGTCAGAAACAATGGGGTAATTTCAGAATATCCGTTCGTTAGAAAAATGGTGTCAAATTGTTCGTCTAATGGTACGGAACCCGAAATTATACATGTTGTCACCATCTATAATATTCGTTGCATATTGGACGGCAAATGTGACTGGGGGCTTACAGGGTCCTATGGGGGTCACTCGTCATAGCTCTGTAATTCTTATATAAAAAAGTTCAATACAAAGAATCTATTTACTTTACTTATCTAGTGGACAATTTTACCAGTTTACAAACCAGTCCCCGATCAAATTGGACCATTCTTAGAATTTTACCCCAGGATGACCTTGAACTGTTATGAGCCTTATGTACTAAAACAATAACGCGTAGATAGGCTAAACTATACCTTTTTTAAAACCTTAGGATAGCCCAATAAATTGGTACATCATTTAATGCAATCGAACAATTCTAATTTTTTAAACCCCTGTACAAACGTGCCCCTTATTTCTACATGTTACACTAGTTGATTTTAGTAAACTTTCAATATATTATTTTTTGGACTATTTCCATCAGGTATAATAAACACCAAATTGTTTCTGTTGCAATTTGTGTGGGTCAATCATACAATTATTGGACTATACAGCAGAATTTTTACTCATGTATAAACTCTTGGCCCCTGTTTTAATATATTCCCCACCTAATACTTATACCCTTTTTAATATGTTATTTTCTAATGCATAAGGGAAGTCAAATCATTTGTGTCTAGGTGCAAATGCCGATTTATAGACTAAAAGGAATTAATTAGCAATATTGTTTAATCACCCTTAACTCAATACCTGGGAACCTGGGCTAGAAGTACCCAGATTGGCTTCATTGGTTTAATTGTTTTAGCCACGGTGAGCTGAACCATTGCTAAGGCTAGTGAGACATAAGCAAGTTTGGCCGGAACCTGCCCCTGATTTTCTAGACATAATGTCTCACCTCTAGGCGTTTTCATTCACTGAAACTGTAACCAATATATGCTGTTCTGCCCACAAAATGTGTTGGCTGCATGTGACGACTGGCCAATCTTTACCGCGAAAATCTTGGGGCTTCGAGCCCAGGACAATTGCCCTATCATGCGTCCAACGTAAAGGGTACTGTATAAAACCTGTGATATACTACTACCGTTGCAGCAAGCGATTCTGCTCATGAGCATGTAACTTGACTTTGGGTCAAATACAGGTGCCACAGGCCCAATGACTGTGAGTGAGTGGGGTTTGAAGAAATGCTGAAATTATAGCAAAAGTAACAAGGCTGAAACTAAACAAAGCTAAAATTTTTGACAGCGTAAATACTGAACTCTCACAGCCCTGACTGGCAACGCTCACTGTGTAGTGTATGTACATGTATTATATCATGGGCCTAACACATAAGTCACTAACTGTTGAGACAGCTTCCACATAATGTCACTAACTGTTGAGACAGCTTCCCAAATGACTAGGAACTGTTTGACTCATTTTATGCATTATCATTCAAATATGGTCATGAATATGCATTATTTTGAAATTTCTGGTAAAGTAATGACTTCTTTATGGAATCGAGCTTCAAGTTTCAACAAGCGTGGGCCCCCATATTTTCTACTTTTAAAATTTAAGTGATATCGATTTCCAGGGGAGGGGGTATTCAATGCAAATGACCACATGCGGATGTGCCCTCAATGTTGGTCTTGTTTTCTGTCTTTCTCTTCTCTCTGCCATTGTGCCGCCAATAAAGGGTTTACTTTTCAACTTCTGGTACTAGTATAGCAATGACCTCATTTTTCATGCCAACTTTGGTACTGATGGGTCACTTTTTCCAATTGTTTTAAATTTCCTGAATTTGCTAAAATGGTCAAATTAAGAGATAAAAATTAACTTTTTTTAAAATTGCAAACCATAGTACTCTTTAAAAGCAATGTGTGTTTGTGTTGATTTAATCCTGCATGTTAGTACCGGGGGGGGGGGTATTCTTGTAAAAGCAAGGTGTCTTACTAAGTAAATTAATTATAATGGTTCATTCTTTTCTGTGCCAGTTGCGGTAGAAAGTAACTTACATCCAAAACGGAATTGCTGACAAAGACAATGTTGGTGGAAGCGAAAAAGGCCGTTTGCCTCATTGTTAAAGGTGCAACGAGAGATTTTTGAGGCACCCAATATTGTGTCGTAATAGTAATTTCATATGATTAGAACACCCATAGATTCTTACCTTGTGTTTAGCTAACAAAAATGTCCTTAAAAGTGAGAAAAAACATGAATTTTGTTTGCTTATATATTTCAATGTAAACCATAGGCCTGGAATTTGTATTTTCTCCTATAATACGAAATTACAAAATTTCACAATTTGTATCAAGAAACATTTCTCAGTTAATTCCTTTCAGATGGGGATATTTTGATGGAAGCCTTATATCAGGGCAAAAATCAGTACTTCAAATTTTTTAGGGACACCTGATATGTGAAATCTCTTGTTGGCAACCTTTACGGTTTGGATCTATAGGGTGTATAAGAAACCTGCCTGCAACTATTTTGGCATGCTATATTTCACTTTTGAATATTGGGATTGGGCAGCTATTGTTGCACTTTTTTTAATATTTGGAGTTTGTCTCCATATAGCTGTGAAAAAATGATTAAGATTTGGGATTTAAATTTCTAAAATTATAAGCGTCAAGGAGGTAATGGGAGAACCAGTCCAACTGATTTCAAGAAAATCGTGGTAACGTCTACACAGCCCGGTAAATGACACTTATTTTTGGACCCACCTCAACATGTTGGTTTAATTGATATAAGGATAAAATTAGAATATACTGAATTCTCTTCAAATTCAAAAGCAAAACTTATTAAAATAAATGACTCTTTCTAGAATACATTAGCATTTTTTAAACAATTAGTTCGCATAACAGGGGGATGGCCCGACTAAATAACTACAGTTTTTCTATTGATTAATTAATCTTGACCCAAACCCCATTTGTAAAGTTTCTTGCCGATATTTCCATCCGTTTTGATACGAGACCTAAAAACATTTTTTAAAGCTACATATAGAGTACTCTGTATAATCGATATTGGTCGAAGAAAAGGGGCATTAATTTGCTCAAACATCAAACCTAAACTCTTTAAAGTAGCCCTAAGATCTCATACACCAAATAACTGACACTTCCAAAATAAAATTTTGGGTCTGGGGACAAGGCTAATTAGTGATCGGCCACGGCCTTTAAGTCATTGTTAGTCTCCTCTAAACAATTTTTGTGCTTGTTAACACTGCATTAGGATTTTCTCTATCATAGAAAATTCTCAAATGTCTCAAAACTTAAGGCTGACCCAGATATGTTCCCGGGAGGGCGCCCGCATTTTTCAAACAAATTGTGTTTTTTTTGCATAATACATATGCTGTCCTATCTAATACTCAAGCTTGAATTGCCTACAATAACTACTACAACAACCACTTATGGCAATCTGTAATCATCCCAAGTCACAAGCTGAAATTCGTTAGAGCCTGTGTTAGTCTAGTGGGTAGAAGGGTACATTTTCATGTCACCCCCCCGAAATACCTTCTAATCAATGTCACTAATATCCAGAAAAGATGCGTAGAAAACGATTAACTATGTTAACAAAATCAGAAAGTGTCCCACGTATCATTTTTATTTATGCAAATTTATGGAAATTATTACGCCATTTTACAGAAAAATACAATTTTTCTATATACTCAGCCAATACTGTTGATATGAACAAATGAGGTGACTCGGGGCCTAATGTTTCATGGTCAAATATCAGATGGCACCATTTTTTTACAATTAGCAGGATTTTCCCCATGATGACGATAATATGCAACTTAGGTCGCCATTAGTAAAAATACAATTTTTTCGATATATCTAAAACCATACACCGTTGATAATGAACAAAGAAGATGACTGGACCTATGTTTTGAGGGTCAAAGATCAAGATGAACCATTTTGGAAAATTCCATATTTCCATTATGACATAATATCCAAAGTAGGGCCGCCATTAGCTAAAAATCCATATTTGGGTATATCCTGCTGATCTCCTGGCCCAATATTCCCATACCTGGCCTAAAAACCTGCCCACATAAGTATGACGAGACCCTATGTTTTAGGTCGAGGATAATTTAAAAGTACTCATAATTTATATCATGTGTCACATACCGATGTCACCTGGCAAATACTATAACGATGCAAATTAGGGCCTTCAAAGTCGATAGTCTCATTTTGGGGGTAATTGTAAGAAACTTGTTGGCCTAGTAAATTTAGACTTGCATCTATACATAATACTCGGTAGCTTGATGGGGAACCCCGTTTTGCTGGAGTTAAACCAATCCAGATCCGGATAATTACTTTGTAACATTTCTCTTAAATTCAAGTTATGCAATGATCACAAGACTAATGCGAGACTAGCAGGGGCTGCGCCAGGGGGTGCAGGGGGGACGGCTTCCCCCTGAGATTTTTCAAAATTTAGGAAACCATGGTTTTTGCTCAAAAAATTAGGATTTTTTACCAAAATAGTTCATTTGTACTGTTTCGCCCCCTATGATGTTTCGCCCCTCCTATGAGTTTAATTACCCTGGGGGTCCGCCCCTACGAACTAAGATCTGTGTTGTTATCAATCGAAAAGAACCGTGAAGGACAGAACTCTATACAGTCTGCCAATGACCTCTGTCAACTGCAAGTGTGATATCCATATTGTATCATGGTAGTTTTACACCCTCAGTAAATTAAAGGAACTGCAGGAGAAAAATTTACTTGCCAAAGATTATCTTATCATCCCAAACAGATTATTCAACATTTAATACTACAAATCTGTACTCCTTAAATACTTTTAAAAAGCATTAAGCATTTTCGCTTTAATCAATGTGTCAATAATAAAGACCTATGTAACACTTCGACAGTGACATGTTGTACTCAAGCCAAAAAGAAAACGTCTGGAAAAACGCTAATAAAAGGAATTTTTTCGGTCTTTGACGCATCCTCATCGTGCTATCCATATTGTAGGCATAAAATCAAGGAGCAAATAGAACGACTATGTTTGTATGCCGCCGCCAACCAGAAAGCATTTGTTACAGTCCTGTAGGACATTGGATCTTCATATCTCAAGTGAGATCTTGCTGTTATCTTTGTACCCCCTTGCTTGTGTGTTGTGTGCTCTTGTAAGTATGTTTGTGTGTATGTGTGGGTGTGTGTTGGTGGTGTGGTTGTTTGTGTGATAGAAAAGAAACTATCCGCTCTGAGAACCTGCGCTGAAACGCTACGAATGACCCATGAAAGACCATATGCTTTCCTTTACAAAGGTAGATCACCACAAATGCAGTTGCATTTGGAATACGAATCTATGTGCACAAGCTTACACTCCTGGAAACAGGGACATGTGTCAAGGTGTTGCTCTCCCTTCGGCGCAATATTTTGCACGCTTTCAATGAGTCCATAGACGCTCGAGTTATGATTTTCTGGTTGAGGAGAGTCCCATTTTCCGAGATTAAGGGCTCCTAATCCAGGCCCGGGCATCTTGCCTTGCTGCTGCAATAAACCTATAAAAAGCCATATACAAAATATTCTTTGCATTTGGTAGTATTATAATTGTTCTTCTCTCAAAAATGGGTGAATGATGAGCGCATCAGAAACTTTGGGCCATTGCGCCGTAGAGTGAATGGTGGGGAAATTTCCTGGTGTGTTTAACTTTCAGCTAAGCTGACCCTAGCAACTTAGTACACCCCCGCTCCTGGCAAATTAATGCCTTAGTAATGTACTTCTGTATCGTGATCCCTGCATCACGGTTTTGACCATGTTCCTGCCATGGACATTAGTAAAGATGCTTCAAAGGTTTATCCATTTCAAGTGGATATGATGTTTGTTTTCTGTCTTAAGATTTGAGGTCAATGTTTGAGGCCTATGTTTGATTCTTTAACCAGGGCCTTGGCTAAGCTGTTTTAACTCAAACAAAATCATAACTGTCCAGAGTGGGCCAAACCGTGCAGAATCAGGTGGATGCATTTTTTTTTTTTTGCTTTTGGAACACTATATATCTGGACTATTTAATTGTCTCTCTGGCACTGCACGGTACAGGTCGTGTTGCCTTTTTAGTTTTTTTTTTTTTATTTGTTTTTGATCATGTTTAAATCTTGGCGCTTATCTCTAATTCATCTTTACAGAAGCTATTCCTATACTGATGCAGAGGAACCGGTTATGGTCAGCAGGTATGAGTTCGCAGACGCCACTCCTTGTCGTCGACTGTGTTAGAGGCCAAGGAAAGTCTATGGACTCATGGAAAACCTGTTGCATATTACGAAGGAGAGCGACAATCTTTGACACTCCATAAAGTTTGAACCAAGACACATTTTCTGGGCCTTTGACTCCCTTGCTCCCTTTGCTCTTCCAAGAGGAGTAGACTGGATTGTGCCTTTGTGGTAACGCCTTAATCTTTTTGTTTTGCTCGTATCCACAAGTCTTTGTATGGACTTTGTGGTGGGTCAGGATTTTGTTCACTAGTGTGCGTATTCCTGGGCCCCGCTGTATCCATGATACAGACGCTCCTAACATGGCTCGCTATTTGATGCTGGGGCGGATGGGAACAGTCAGGGGTTTACACACCTAACCCTCTTATCGACACTGACTGCTATGTACATATCGAGTTGTGACTCTCTGTAAAGGGACCGCGGCCTCGTCCCCCCTCCGAGGACCGGGATGGCTTTCATGATCCATTGCCCACATTTCCAAGTGAACCATGGAGGAGAGCGTAATTCTGTATTTAATCAATACGATCTGGTATAACAGATCAATCCAGAATTGGTAGTACCTCGAATAAAACTCCCAGCAAGTGCCTCGACCCCCACCGGGATTCGCACCCGGGAATTTTGATGTAAATTTGCAGCCAGAGGCAAGCACCCTAACCGCTAGGGCCCCGCCTCCACATGGGCGATGCCTCTGTGAAGTCGATACTTTCGGTTGTTGTATCATCTCCCAGCAGTGGTGATATCCAATCTACTAGGGTGGGCGAGCCTCTGTGAAGTCGAATACTTCCGGTTGGTGTATTCCATCTCCCCCAGCAGACGATGATATCCAACTCGTTTGGTCACGGAAAATATTCTGGTGGGAGGATGGTCCACCCGGAAGAAATCTACTATTAGTGGCGATTCCTCTGTGAAGTCGATACTTCCGGTTGTGTATCAATCCTCCAGCAGACGATGATTCCAACTCTTTCAAGATCAGAGTTTTTTTTTGCTGATCAAAGTTAGGTATCTGATCAAAACCTGATAGCATGCGAATGGGGACTTATATGGATGTCCGAGATGTCACTCAACATGAAGCTGCTCCAATCTATATCCTGAAGTTCTTTTAAATTTACTGAGGGTTTGTTCAAATACTACTATGCATTAATGCTAAAAGTATTTATGAGTACAGATTTGTAAAGTCTTAAAATGTGATATCTTGTTTGGGTGATTTTAGATAGAAACGTCTTTGGCAAGTAATTTTTTCTCTGAGTTCCTTTAAATTATATGAGGCTTAAAACTACCATGATACACTATGGATATCACACTTGCATTTTGGCAGGAGTCACTGAGACTGTGGAGTTCTGTTCTTCACGTTGCTTTTCGGCATTGATAAACAACAAAGGATCTTAGTCTCGCTTAGTCTTGTCTCATTCCATTACCTTGAATTAAGAGAAATGTTACAAGTATTATCTGTATCTGGATTGGTTTGAAACTCCAGCAAAAAAAGCTTATGTATAGAAAGTCTACTCTTATTATTACCATAAAACGAGACTATGCGACATTTGAAGACCCAATTTGAGTTAGTCTTATATTATTTGCAGGTGAAATGTTAATGACAAATAAACGAGTGCTTTTAAATTAGCCTCGTCCCTAAAAACATAGGTCTCGTCATCTATGTGGGCAGGTATGTGGATAATGCCACGATATGCCAAATATGGATTTGGGCAATGGCGACCTAATTTGCCATATTATGTCATCATGTGGGACAATCTGGTAATTTTCAAAATGGTTCAATCTTGATATGTGGACCATCAACATAGGTCCAGTCACCTTATCTGTTCATTTAAACAGTCTTGGTTGGAGATATATCGAAAATTGTATTTTTAGCTAATGGTGACATATTGCATATTAGTTCATCATGGGGACATCTGGTAATTTTCAAAAGGTTCATTTGAATTTGCCCTCGAAACACAGATCAAGTCACCTCTTGGTTCATTATCAACAGTATTGGCTGAGATATATCGACAAATTGTTATTTTCTGTCATGGCGATTTAATTTGCATACAATGATAGTGGGACACTTTTTGATTTTTTTTAACATAGCTATCGTTTCTACGCATTTTTTCTGATATAGGGACATTGATTAGAAGTTTATTTCAGGGGGGTGCACGAAAACCCCTTCTACCCACTACGGACTATGTAGAGAGTATCCTTTTACATGGATCTAAGACCTGGACCATGAAGAGCGTGCTACAGGATAGACTGGATGGCCTACACCAAGCTTCTTATGCGAGTATAAAACATAATCCTGGCGTGAGCACAAGACCTAAGCACAGATATATGGAGTTATCCCTCCAATTTCATCTTTCGTTGCCCAAGCTGTGCACGATTTGCCGGTCACACTGTTCATCGGGAGATTGACCAGTAGTCTCAGACGTTACTTGTGATATGCGCTCTTGTGTACCGAGCAGGGACACTATTTTTTAAAGAATGGATTTGGGCTGGCGACATGCGAAAAAAAAAAAAAACAAGATTATGCATCATTCAGCCTTAATGCTTGATACTCTCTTGCCACGTTTGAACTTCTAGTCCAGATCATTTTGAAAAACAAACTCCTAAGTATAATTTAATTAATAAGCATTCATGCGTAACAAGCAAAACAGGTTGTAAAATTTGTATGGACTGTGAGCGGACACAAATAATGGTTTTTGAACACTTTATTGAAGAATGACCCTCCGGTCCCCTTTCCAGAAGGCAACCCATTGCAGTGCTTTCTACATAGTGAGGTCACTGATGCTAGAGGCCATATAGCTCCTAGCAAATTTTAAATTGGATTATATTATGGCTTATTGACCTCCAATATGGTCATGTTTCTCAGCTTGGCCAACACTGGATGGGCAGATGTTCGTAGCAGCAGTGTCCTGTCAGGTTGGACATGCGCATTTAGGATAGATGACTCAAGCAATGCCAAGTTCATCAGCCAAAATGAAGTTAATTTAAAATCTTGGTTGAGCGCTTCTTGACTGATGAGGGTGGTTAGTCATATCAGATGTTTTCAGTGCTCTCTGTTCAAGTAGCCGAGACAATAAGGAGGAATGTCCCCTGCAGTACTCCGACTACATGTTAAAGACAGTATCAGTGATTTACATAAGTGTCAAAATATGTGAAATTTGCAGGAATAGCTTAAAAAAATTGAAGGAGGTGTTTAGAATTCTCATAGTATTTTTTACAACTGTAAAATTGACAGAAAGTAACACAAATGACAGTGATCTCCATTCAATTCATGTGGTGTAGTAAGTTGTTGGTACGGGCGTAATGACTAAAATATCTGATTTTGTCCTTTCATTACGGTACTGACCTAGTATAGTCCCAACTGTTTTAACTGAAATGAGCGTGAATTTAGGGGGGTGGGATTATAATGGGATCTCTTCCCTAACATGAAACACACAAGCATTACATTTAAAGGCACTATCAGTGATTTGCTAATCATAAATAAAAATCAGATTTTTCATTCTTACCAAGTACGGTTACCCTAAATATACCATAAACCCTGCAAATGATAAGACCAGAAGCAACCTAATAAGCAAAAAATCGTATTATTTAGGTCATTACGTTGCTGAACGGACACTTACTACAACACGTAATTGGATAGTCATATCTTTGAAGCCCGCCATTTTCTTCCAATTCTTCACTTGGAAAAAGTAACTTAAGAGAATTATACAGACTTATCCTTCAAGTTTATGCATTTTCTGCAAATTTAAAATATTTTGGACTATTCAGTCAAATGAGGTGTGTGATAAAAAAAAAATACTGTAATTTTTTGTTTTTTTTACTTTGTATATTTTTTTGTAAAGAAAAATACTAGAGATACCACCACAAAACAGTAATGTTTGTAACAAAAAATGCATGTCATCTATTGCCTTCCAGCAAAAACCTTATGGTGGGATTATAATAGGATTTCTACTATTCTTCAGATTCTTTTCAAAACTGGGGGTTACAAAAAAAGTTCAAAGGTCATATTTTGATCTACAGGTTGTAAAAAATTGAACGGATTTTGATAAAATGGTCTCAACATAATGCTTTCATCACACCAATCCATATTCATAATAGTTTGCCCTTTCCAGGATTTCTTTCTTCTTTCCATGGTAAAACCCTAATTTGGCTTGACTCAATAGAGTTCAATGGACACGGATTTACATTTGACGAGATCCAAGATAGGGCAATTATTCCTTATAGAATCGTTTTGGTCAAAGGATCAATTTGAGACCATTTTCATTCATTGTTTGCATTTTTTACCCCTGTAGCCCAAAAAGTTCACCTTTGACCTTTTTGCTAATAACTCCTGAACGATCCCTCCCAGATAGGGCAAACTATACTTTAAATCCTATGACTTAAGGAAAACACAATGAGGTTTTTAGCACAATATCATCAATTTGACCCCTGTACAAACTTTAATGGTGCCCTCAGGTGGAAATATGACACTGGCAATTTCACAAGTGGGAAGTGATTCTCTGTGATGGCCTAAAACCAATAAAACTGAAATATCAATTGGCCCAACTTTTGAAGTATATAGTAAACGGTGACTCTCCAGAAGACTGAATTTTAAGAACGAATGAACTATTATCATCCGGGATTGTTCTATTAAGTGGATTTTAAGCTCATGTTCTCATTAAAACTGTGGGCCCGACCTAGGTCTGAGTTTACATAGTAGTGGGCTCTGCCCACATTGATTTCACATTCTCACTGTCGCGATATAGTACTCCCACCCGTGCCAAATGCCAATGTAGCATCGGCCCCGGTATTGATGATATATTCTTGCATTAAAAAAAGTACACTATTCCGTCAAATAGTTTATTTTGCAAAAAGTGATCGCTCTGTTCCTCCTATTGAAACTTGAACGGAAACAAACGGAGGATTCGTTGATGTAAAACATGTTCTGATTGGTCGAACAGAAACAATGTCCCACTATTCTGATCATTTTGATGAATCTGTGTGCCCATATCAAATTTTCCTTCAGATTAACCGTAAACCCGGATGTCCCATTGGCTTTACGTGTTATAGTTATAAGAATGTACATGTTTTATACAAAATGAAATGTGGGAATTTTTAGTATATTTTGTGAATTCAAATGTTATAAAAAACAGACTTATTTGACATAATGTTTTTCCTTGCTCACAGTCCAGGCAGCGTAGTTGGGTCATTTGGGGCAATTCTGTGACCGTGGAGAGCAGAGTATCATTTCTCAGTGGTTTGTCTTCTATGAAGGTTAATGAACAATTTAGCGGGGGTGCCCCCGAGAAGGTGTGGGCGGAATCCAGGGGGGGGGGGGAATTCATAATACAGTGGTCAAAAATTAAAAAATGCTTGGATTGCTGTAAAAAGTAACCAAATTGTTCTGTTTGTTACAAGGATTAAAAAAAGGTATAGTTTGTACTACCTACAAGGTATGGTTACGGAGGTATAAGACAAAATTCGTCAAAATCTTTAATATTGGTTCAATGTTTAACCTTCCACAGGGATTGCAACAAAAGTAGTTGACTCTTCGAGATAAATGACAAACAAGGTCAACCCCATTGACCTCCGATTTTTAAAAATATGTTAGACGGTGCAAAATGTTTTTGTTGCAGTCTCTGAGGAAGGATGAACAATTTGAGCCCATTTTTGAAGAAATCGGAGCAATATTTAAGATTCAACCTTTCGTGATGACCTTTGACAATTTTTGTGTTATCTCCATAACCATAAGTTGTAAGTAGTACAAACTATACCTTTTTTCATACTTGTAACAAGAGGAACACTTTGGTTACATTTTTACAGCAGTCCAAGCATTTTTCATTTTTGACCCCTGTAGTATGAATTTTTCCCCCTCCTGCATTCTGCCCACACTTTCTCATTGCAAGAAATTCTTTCAAAGGTTGTTTATGCTGTAGTATTGCATTTTAGTAAGTTTACTTTGAACTGCACGTTGTTAATGATCAGCCAATTGGAGCACTCCTGTCACGACTCTGTCAGAGGCATCTATGGACAATCAAACAATTTTTTTTGGCCTTAACTTGATATTTCATTGAAACAGAGATGGTATAGTTACATTATTCATTTGAACCTTTGAGCTGTTTTACAAACTTAAAAACATTTGACCCCGTAACACTTCACTATGGTTGACATGATGATGGCGACGGTGGCAGCGACGATGGATGTACATTCTTCATCTGCCACAAGGACAAGTAACTTCCATCTTATCAGTCCATATTGGTAGAATTCAACATCCTCATAATGAAAGTTGATCTATGGAAATGTTTTTGCCATGATATCTCCCATTGGTATAATGCAAACATCTTGCAAGCCATCTTAGTGGAACTTTTGCACGTCCAGATATAAGTAAAAACAATGAAATCTTAAATTCAACAAATCTTTTTTTCTTTGATACATTTAAGATAGCATGTCAACAAAATTGCTCAGATGTAGTATGACACTATGGCATGCAAAGTTCCCCTGGAATGGTTGCCAAGCAGTCACATCTGAGCCATGAAAACCATCTAATGGTTTAACATGGAAACGTTACCCGAATGTCTGCTAGGAAATTCAATTCTTTAACTTCTCTTTGATGAAAGCCTTTCCTGCATTCAAAGCATCTGAGATGTCTTCTTTCTTACCATAGCAAATGGCAACTGAAAATGTACTTTTAGGGTTTGATGTTTTGTTGTGTCAATAACAGCTACCACTTCATCCAATCCATGCCTTGTGTCTATTTGCTGGTTTTACTTATGCCTGAGAATAGGAGCAAATCATATAGTCTATGTTGTTAAGTAAACGTACCTTGATATTTCTAGTTGGCATAATTACATTATCCCTTTGCACATACTTGTTAATCATGTACTTTTTTGCATCAATGGAATAATACATGATAAAGGAGTAGTGCAAATGGCTATGCATTTGCCTTTTTAATTCTTTAGTCCACGATCTGAATATACCTACTATATGGGTCCTACTGACCAAGTCTGGTTCAAATTCACAGCGCAATCAATAAAACATTTTGGGCAAGTTGTGAAGATAGATAGAGTGCAAACACATTTCCATCGCATAATGACCGCATAAACTTTATCCTGAGCTAAAAATAGGTAAGACTTGTAATACTGAGAATTGAAATAGAATACTGCAGCACAACTAAAAGCAACACTAATGCAGTGGGTTTGACTTTTAATGGCCCGTGGGGGCACACTTGGTGTCCAAGCAGGGTGCCTGTTAAAAGGGAACTTACCCCCCTCAGGGGCCATTTATAATGACAACAGCTTTTTCATGGACCAAATTCCGAATCAGCATGAAAAATACTTTCAAATTAGTCTAAATAAGCATTATCTTAGTTCCGTGGTTTGTGAGATGCTTCTCCCAAAGGAACCTGTGTTCTTGAGGAACCTCGGAAACCACTGACATAAGTGTTTCTAACTGTACAGAATACTACCCAAGGTTGACGGGGGGAAAGGATCAGTGTTTTAGCTTTGTTACTTGAGCAAGGATGTGCTTGCATAATCTGCAAGTGGTGGCTGAAATCAACGTATTAATAAAGACAACAGTACATTTTATCTGATACTGGACATAGTATGGGTGTGCAATAAATGTTCGACTTTAGGTCCCAAAAAGTTTTTCCCTGCAAATATCCTAGATTTTGAAGAGTGTCATTGTTCACCATGACCTGTTCATTTTAACCTCAAACATGTTATTGACCTTTTGTTTATTCCATGTGCGTAGCCAGGAGGAGTGCAGCTCGTGCACCCCGAGCTCGAGGGGTCTAAAAAAGGAATAAGGAGCCCTGCATATAAGCCCTCTGGACCTCCTCCCATTAGGTCTATGCCCGTGGACCCTGCCGGGGGAATTGAGCTGCCCCTGGGCCCTTTGCCATTGTGGTTTGATCATCCCCAGGATCCACACCCAGGGGTGCGGGATCCTGGCTGCACGCATGCATTCAGTACAGTTGTGTACTACAATCAGCTCAATACAAGGTACTGACAAAGTTCATAAATAATATCGTCGCCCACATCACATACCGTCGTATTTTACAAAACATGTGTTCTGAGAAAATCGCAATTCAAAATCTTTTAAAACATTTTAAAGTCCAATATAAACCATAAATCTAATTGAAAACTACAATTATATTATCTTAAGCTACGAAGTTATAAGTCTGTATGTGAAATCACAAATAATGTATATTGCAAAATACGACGCATTTCACACCGTTGTTTTTCAATGTACGTAAAATAGATAACTATGTGAAAAGCTTGTTTATGAAAGATCGATGGAAATACGTAGGTCTGTATGTGAAACCGTTTATTTTGGGATCGGCAAAATACAACGCTATATAAAACACGTGTAAATGAATGGCGATTTGAAAATATGACAGTATGTGAAATACAGATATGATGATTTTGAGGAAAATGACAAAAATATATAATTATAAACTAATTAATTAGGCATCCTCACATTTTGAAACTTTGTGGATGGCAAGAACTCGATGAACTAAGTAATTAGGCGAAATTTTGCAAAAGTCTCAAAAATGTGAAATACGACAGTATGTGATGAGGGCGACGATATGAATGCCGTATGTTTTATTATCACCGGCAAGGACTCTGGTTCGAATCTTTTAACACTTTTTACTCTCACCTCAGGCACAGAGCATGCACAGTATATATGGTCCATCCAACCTGAACAACAAGCATTGTGGGTAATCTGTCACCAAGTAGATGTTTGAAGATTCTGTCTAACTTCTTAGATAGATCCTGGAAATAAAAAATAAAGATTCCATAAATAAAATACTTTATACAAAATCATTTTCATTCACAATCTTGACATAGTTGTGTTCATTTTTTTTGGATAACTAAACAAACTTCTTTTGGGTCAAAGGTCAATAGGGAATCAATAATGTTAAGTGCACTATGGTTTTAAAGTGGGGGTCTCACCAAAAGTAATATTGAGGCCATATGCACGCACATTCCTTTGTGCAATCATATCCACATCCCTAAAAATCATTGAAAGTTTTTAGATTTTCACCAAATGAGAAATTTCATCTAAGAAAAACTTTCCATGGGCGAAATTTTTGATGTTAGTAAATTTTTTCACCAACAAATAAAGATTGGTCAGGATTATATAAATTTGTGCAATTGATCTAACTGGATCAGCGATTCCCATTCATCCTCTAGTCCTACTCTGCTCAATCAATAATGTATTGTGATGTCATTGCCCTGGTGAAATCATCATATTCTTTTCTGAAAAATTGCAAGTAAAATTACTGCAAAAAAAATACGAGCACTTTTTAGCGCAAATTACAGAATATTCCAAACTTCTGATGTTTTAGTTATGGCCAGTTTCCTTGAAGTCGCCACCCAAAAAAGGTGGTGATGTTACGTTTTTCCAAATTAGACTTGAATGAATTGATGATATCTCTGCCAAATATATAGGTATTGCTATGGGTGTCCTTTGGCTCATTTTAAAGCTAATAATGCCTCTCATCCTGTGATGGGGAATACTCTAGCATTTTTAATGATGACAGCCACCGGTGACATAAAAAGAATTCATGATGGCCAGGGTGGTGGAGGCGGGGAAGAGGTACACACAAACCTATGGAATTACATTTTTCCAGTGTGTATATCTGCATTTCATCTTTCTTCTCCGACTAAATTGGAATTATGTTCTTAATTCAGCATCTAACTGATGTTAAAATATGAAAGGGCCACATGAATACTTAAAGTAATTGACAAACTTTTAATTACAGTTTCTTAAAGTAATGAATTCACACATAATGTGCATGATCATAATGCCAACAATACTGCGTCAGTGGTCTTGCCTATGTTAAACTACTAAACAAAGGCAATATTCCCAAGGACTGTACTGCACGCTTTTGGAATTAAACTTATTCAGAGAGGACCCACTTTACTCTGACTCACGATGACTACCTAGACGGTGTTCAATTTGGCATGTAAGACATTGTATGAACCATCCACTTCAGGACAAGTATTTGTCCCGGTATAACACTTACTATGTGGTTTTTTCCAATTGTTTTTTCAAAAGATATTGAAATACTACCTTTCAGTAAAGTTTCTAACAGCTGGAAAAATGTAAGCAATTTCATTGGCTGATGCCTGGGTTCATTTCGACAATTGAACCCAAGGTAGTACGAGCTGCATATTGACGTTATTTTAGGTTGAAGAGCTCTTCGCATCAATACCGCGTTTTCACGTTCGCGCACGCCCTGCCAACATTGCTTCTGATCGTTGCGTTCACCCGGTTGTTTGATTTTGTTACTGGGTGTGACAGTCCTTTCTTGTTTTATTTAAGCTTGTTAAGTATCGCGAAATTGGATTAAAGATCACCTTAAAAATGTTAAGCTGATCAATAAAATGAGAATAAAGGTATGACTTTGGGAACCGGTACTCTCTTCCGTTTAAAACGAATTGAAAACCGTCGACACCATTCCTTCTGCGTGGAAGAACTTCTGCCCTGGCTCTCGTTCTTCGCACTTAAAATAATGGTATCGCCTTGGTTTCAATTCCATCGTAAAAGAGAGTCCGGTTCCAAAAGTCTTCCTTATATTCTCTTAATTCATCACCTGGAGTGCATGTCAATAAAATGGAACTTCAATGAATTCTCCAGGTGGTATTGATTTTTTGCTCAATTCAATACACAAAGTTATTAAATGTTTGCTTTCAGGTATCTTATTTGTGAAAAGACGACCCCACACAGTTTAACCTTTTCCTAGAAGGAAATTTGAATGAGAATTCAAATCTGAAGAGAAATAGTTAGGGGGCAATGGGGGGTAGGATAGGCTCTTACAAGAAACATATTTTTTGTGTTCTCTTAAAGTAACAATGTTTCCAACCATAAAGTGCTTCTACTTCCCCTACCCAATTTTTAGTGGCATATTGAATTCCTCATTAAATTTTCCGTTAAAAATGTATCTTTTTGTATAGTTAGGGGTGAATACTTCTGATGCTCTATGCTACTTGAATCGCTATAGTGCGATTTTTCTTAAGAATCGGCAATTGTAACGCTATGGGTGCGAGTTCAAGGACACTTGGCCGTATGTGGATTTGATTGCATTAAATATGTTCTTGTATTTGCCTCATATAATTTTCTTGCAAGACGTCCACTTTAAAGGGACATATGGCATGACAAAAAATTGATAGAATGAAAAGGACCCTTACTAAAATCACTTCCACCGTGTGAAACTTTGGATGTTTTACATTCTGTAAAAAACGAGGAAGAGTTCCAGGGGTGAAGGTGGAAAGTTTGTGGCAATTTCTGGAACAGAAAAGCAAGTGTTCCATCCCTGACAGAATTTAACAGTGGTTATCTAGCATGTTTTGCACACAATTCAAAAGCATTCAACCGGGATTCAGGCATTGACTTTAGGCTTTTATCAGGGAGCTAGAAATAGAAGGAGAGTGGACCAGCCTTGCCTCTATTGTAACATGATGGTTATGAGCAACCAGAGATGAAGGCATTAGCGATTTGTCAAAGCTGAGATTCGAAGCTTCGCCGTTCAGTGATCATACCACCACCACATTGCATGATTGGCATTGCTCATGGAACCGACAGACGCGACACTTCATTCACAAAACCGCTTTCTAAGCCCATTTCCGATCATACATAGAGCTATACCACGATAGATACTTAAATCAAGGCCTTCCTAGCCCTAGCAAGAGTGCTAATGTTAGTTTTACATGTAAATAATGTCAAAATACAAAATGGCCAATTAGTGTTTAGAAGCCCAATATTCCTTAAATACGAACTACTTCCGGTGATTTTATTTGTTTTCCTGAGAAAATCGCACAGTTCTGCACATTGTGAATAATGTACCATCACATGGGGAAACTGATCATTCTCCATTTACTCTAAGCCCCCGTGCACACCCGCAAAACGCCATAATTATGGTATGAAATATTGCTATATTTCATAATACTGAACAACTGGCGGTCATTAGATCGCCGTAACTTGTGAATAGAATGTCCAAATTCGATCGGGTTTTCGCGTAATTTTATCATGTACCGGACACTTTGAAAATGGATGCCGGAAGTTTCTGTTGCTACAGCGAGTGACCAAAAACCTGTCTCTTCTACCGGGCTTCCGGTTCACCAAGTGAAAGGTCCGCACGATGTCAAATATTTTTGGAGTGATGAGTGCTCAAGCGTGGAAGAGGCGCATAACCATCATGTACATAAAACCGGTTCAAGTGGCCTTCGCTTTCAAGATCGTCGACCTTAACAAAAGCTTAACACACCGCTCAAGTACCATTCACACCGGATTAGAGTGCCAGGGTCCACACTCCTTCTATTTCTAGCTCCATGCTTGTAGTAAGATATTGATCTGGCAAGTGAAAGATGGATTAGCGGGATTAGCACATATACAATAGCAATGGTCTGGGAGCTGATGACAACATGCTTTTTTCAAGTTTGGTAAATGCTGGGAGTAATGTCAGCATCCTTGTTCCAGAAATTGCCACCATCCCCATCCCCACCGGAACTCTTCCTGTTTTTACTGTTTTGCAGAATGTAAACATCCAAATTGTTTTCAAACTCGTGGAAGTGATTTCAGTAAGGGTCCTTTTCATTATGGTCAATTTTTTTTTTCATGCCATTATGTCCCTTTAAGTCTCCATAAGCATTTTTTTGTCCTGTTCTATCGACACTTCGGATCCCAATCAACACCGCCTACTTGAGGTACATCTATGTTGTGAAGATGGACACCCACACTTGCTTAGATCCAAAGATATCGTGTGGAATGCGTGACGCACACCGCCACACCACACACCCCACATGTACACTAGCATTTTATAGTCCCCCTTCACCAACTAAAAGTTGTCAGGAGGTCAAATATTGATGCCTCATGTTTAACATATGGTTTCATTCTTAAAGATCTCTTTGTATTTTGTGTCCGTACATGGAACCTAATTTTCGGTATGTATCTGACAACTTATCACATGACACATCTTCTGCCATGATCTCATCATGTAACCTGATGGCTCGGTTAAATATTAAAGAAAAAAAACACATTCTACATGAAATAAATAAGATGTGTATATGCCAAAATAAATAGTATGAAGAAAGAAGCTCAAAGGTGGGGGGTAATTAACCAAACAAAAAAAACAAAACATGAAGATTTTTGACTTCTAACCACACAACATAGATGACAGTCAGTAGTAAAAAATCTGCTCCTGGGAAAAAGAGTCACCTTGGAAGAGTAATTTTCCTCGCTCTAAATTATAGGCCATGACTGTAGGGCAATGGATTGGGAACCTGGGCTCCGTACTTGGAGCCACTGACGGCCATATTGGTAATCCCAAAAAGAAACCCAAGTAGGGCGCCTGTAATTTACACAAAAATGTGTTCTATTGTAAAATAGCTATAATAAAAACAGAAAAGATACAGACGAAGCCAATTTTTTTTTTTTTTAGGTGAGCTCGTGCATTTAAGGATGTATGTCCCTAAAGCAGGCACCTGGGATACAAATTCTGTTGAACAGGTGTCCCTGGAATGCTATTGTGTTGGGTAGACTAACATGCCGGGCCAGTTGCCTTCCACTCATCCAATATACAGTTAAGGTTGTACCCAATTCCATTGTATAGAGTTCAGTGTATAGACTCCCTGGCCGAGAGAGCATACCTCGTGGTGTGGAACCAGTAAAAGATCACTTACTTGTTTCAGTTGCTTTGTCCACCATTGCGGTGGGCTCTCTTTCGTGTCTCTTTTAGCTCTAGTTCGTTGCCTTATGTCATATCTTCTCCATACTTCAATGACTGCGCCTCACTATCTCCCCATGGTATCAAGTTTGTCTTTATAAACTGAGGTTTTAAAGTGCCCTTGTTCAGTTTTTAGGTGTGAAGAACCTGAGAGACAGACAGGACAAGAACACGTTCTTCTAATTAATTTGTGTGAAATTTGGTACCATTACCTAAAGAAATATGAAAGTTATGTCTAACAAACTAAAATAGATGAGTTTAAGCATTTCGCTCAGGACATCTGGAAATAAAAAAAAAAAAAAAGTGTTGGGAACACTTTGAAAAGGATTTTCGGAAACTGTTTCCACCATCTCCCCCATCCAACGTTGAATGAGGTATCGTCATAAGCACTCTTGCCAAATCCACCAGCATTGATGGATGGGGGGTTGAGGCTCAATGAGCAGTAACAGGGGCTTAAACTAAAGCTTATGTAATTCTTATGTTATCAAAGATGATTTAGATGATTTTCTGTCATGCATGATGAATCCAAGCATGCTACAGGGCCAATGGGACAGAATGCAAATCCAAAACTTTTTTCCGGGGTGACAAGGGGGAAGCATCTATTAAAATTGGTTAGTATAGTTTAGGCCTATGTATTTCCTGTAAATTAGCGATGTGCAAGAAAATCACTAATTTTTTCAGAAGGGCAGGAGGGTGGCACCGTGGCAAGTTCCCTACAAGGAGGTAAGCTGCCCCTCTGGTTACACCCTGTCTGAAACACTCAGGAGGTACTCTACAAAAACAAATCAAGTACAAAGGAGGAGAAATTGTTATCCTTAGAAAATCACCCTTGGCCCTTTAAATGGTGCCATTCCTCAATAACAAAATCTCTGGGATGTAAACTTACATGATTTAAAAGTGTCCCTAAAATGCAAAACTTCGTCAGAATTTCAAATCCATAAAACTGTACAAATCTAAAATGAAAAAGTTTAGTTCTAAAGGATTTCCTACCTCTTTTTGAGTTTTGCCGTTCATTTTCCAATGTGTTGGCAACATATTCCTGTAGCTATAGCCTCCTCGCCTGTGACAGCTGTGAGTCTGACCACTCCACCAATAGACTGAGATTGGGAGGTTTTATACAAGCTGCTTTATGTGTTCCAGTGTATTACATGACGGTGGAAATAAGATCAAGCGTCAAATTGGGGGGGGGGGAAGTTGTATCTCAAACATGATGGAAACACAGTTGGCAGAGTGTGGTTTCAATTTTCATGAAGGACCCAATGGCAAAATTTATGGAAGCTTTGGTTGGATATTATGGAAAAATATTTAAAATAATATTATGGCTAATATCTTAAAACCCCTTGGCCGGGATTGTTTTGTAATGGACCCTGTTGACTAGAAATGCGCGATGGGGGTAATCTACCAAATGAATTCCCATTACAATAAGTTGGTCATGGTACATAGTTGAGCAATGTAAGTAAGAACAGTGGTGTTTAATGACTCGTAAGGAATGCCTGCACCTTCTCCGATGTGATTGTAACAAATTTGCATTGTCTTTAGGCACATGCAGAACCCCTCCCATCCATATATATTCCCACATAATTATATATTCATTTCGATCACCCTGTATGACGACCACCCCCCAAAGTGACGTCATACCCACAACCCTCCTCTTTTAGTCTTACCCTCGAAAGATAAACATCTGCAGGGGGGCGGGACCGGCCGGGGAATCAACATCGGAGAAGTAAGCAAGCATTCCTTACGAGTCATTAGAACCCCATGTTTTACAGACTCATCAGGGTGGAATCTGCTACTCAATCCGATGTTGATGTAACAAATTGAATTAACATCGCCAGATTAGCACACTGGTACTAGGAGGCGGTGCAAGATGCAAAACGTCACACCTGGATTGCGTGAATCGAAATGAGTATGAATTGCAAGCAATTCAGAGTAGTAAGAGCGCGCAAGGTCACATGCCAGATACAATAGCATGAAAAACCTAAGCAACACCACTGACTAAGAGAATAATTCGCTGAGCCCCTGAAAGAGTGGCTCCTGCAAAAAAAAAAAAAAAAATGGCCGAGATAAGCGACGTACCTAGAGGAGACGTCACCCGAAACCAGCACCCCCTCGTGTACAACACACGCCGCATAACTGAGAGGTTTACTCCCAAGTATGCGGGTCTACAAGGCTCAGAGCAGCCGAGCCATTGGACCATCGCCACCTTGGGCCCATGAGGGCCGAGAGGAAGGGGAATCCCCGTGAGCGGAGACTGAGGAGGGCTGAAAGAGCCCAATCCTCAGACCCTCGACGGCCCCAGTACTCTGCGAGAAACCCGCCCCACAGCGTAAGGACAGGAAGACTTGGAGTCATCAAACTGTTACCTAATGCAGCAGCCCACCATATCCCACTCACTTGAAGCCCCAAGGGCAAGCGAAGGAGCGGAAAAAGAGGAGAATTCTGCCAGGAGGGCCGACCTAAGCCCCTACTCCGATTCAACCATCTCTGACCGAAGCCGGACCCCGGGGGGAGTAAGCCTTCAGCATAGTACAGAACCCCAAGTGTATCAAGTATCCCAACCAGAATGGAAAAATGCCAACCAGAAGAATTTGACCCATTCGGGGGAACATCCAATAGGCATACTATGCCTATTCAATCGTGAAATGAAAAAGCATCATCAGAAAGGACTACTCGAGGTCGCCCTGAGGAGTGACCACCTCAAAAGAATGACCAGTAAAAGTTTGGAAAGGGTGCTGACAAGGAATTCTCAGCAGAAAAAATGATGGAGAGAGTACCCGATCAACAGAACCAGCTGCAACATTTACTCCAAGGCTTATCTAAACAACTGGATTGAGGCAGCCAGGAGAGTAAGAGAAACTAACAGAGTTCCGAAAAATCTAAAGTCTAAGGAAATATCGCCCGAGTAAAAGGGCAGTGGGCACCGAATGCCTAGCCCCCCCAACAGCATTCCCATATCATAGAATTGACTAAGGGGGACGCAACCTGGCGAATGGGGAAATCCAATTAGGCATGACAAGAGGAAAACCCTAAGTGGGATAAAGATCCAAGCTGGACCTTAGAGCAAAAAATATCTGCTAGTGCAAATAGGAGCTTCCAAGGATAAGAGTAATCCCAGTTGGCCGTAGGCAAACTTCATAATCATAGCAGGTGGGAACATCACAGAATAAGAATACTGTGGAACGAAACCAGCCCAAGGACAACCAAAAGATTCTCTCACTTTATAAAAAGGCTGAGAGGGATGGTAATAATCCAGTCTGCAGCACGAAGCCCAGACCAAAAGTGGAACTATTACTATATATAAACATGAAAGGTATATGATAAAATAATACGTCTATCCCACCATGTACAGAAACTCTGCTTCTGGGCGGGAAGGCTAATTATCAATCCGAACATAGAAGTAAAATGTAGTATACTCACACCTCCATGATCAGAGCAAACAATCCAGACATAGATAGATTGGAGTGATACCCCCTTGCCCATTCAACAATATATATAATGAAAGCACAAGTGATAAAAAAGTCCATGTCATTTGAAAAAGCAGAGACTTCAATTATCAACAATCAATCCATCCCCATGCAGTGAGATTGAGAGGTTGCAACTGTCATTCAAAATAAAGGCAACAAAAACCGCCGCGGCGGGCCGGTGAAGGGCCTATAATGGAGCTGAGAATCCCTGCGATAGCGTGAGAATAAAAGACCCCCGCGGGGATCGGAAACAAAGAAGAACGAGGAGGGATCGGCGGCGCGTGCCACACCACGCTTAGTAGAGATTAAAGGCCGACCGCATCCTGACACTTCCGAATAGAAATATGGCAGGGGCGGTAGACTTGGCAGAGTCTTCCGACACAGAACTTAACCAAAAGACGAAAGTAATCGGTCTAACATTCATTAGGGTATCATCGCCAAGATGGCGGCGGA
>JAMKCH010013005.1:0-37811 GCA_023653785.1 Ophioderma brevispina
CGGGAAAAGAGGGGAGACTAGGACGAACAAGCCTCAAAACTGGAGTCAAGATCGAAAATCCATGAAAATTATATTGCTATGAAAATATTAAAATGGATTACCTTTAAACTAGACATTAAGGTGAAATTTAATCATTAATTGAATTTTTAAAATATTGTTAAATCTGTGGTTCCGAATTCTTAAACCGTCATATTATTTGGTGAGCACCATACCGAATACGTATTTTTCTTCCATATATTCCATATCTAGAAATGGCCTCTCTCCTAAGAGAGTGGGAAATGGGGAAAAAAAAAAAAACCAAAAATAATAATTGAAGTAATATTACCATTTACCAATTTTGATAATGAGCTACATTCCTATATTTTTTCACAAATTCGTTTGCACGTTTCTATGGCATTTCATTCATACACGTTGTACATTAAAGAGACACTTAATTCTTTCCAAAAAACATATCTAAAACGTCCCTTAACTGCAGTCAAAATTGCACTTTTGAAAAAAAAAAATCAGGGAAGCGGCCCATAGCCTTGTTTTAGGGGGAAACTGGCCTAGATCTAACAAGAAAAATTACCCTACTTTCAATTTTGTGGTGGGTCGTCAGATTTTCCTCTAGGGACGCTACGGCTATCGCTAGTGGTATCGAAAAAGTACCTCACGTATGTAAATATTGATCCTTAAATGGTGTTCTCTTAACGGTTGTTTTCATAAGTACTTGTAGAAATAAGTTCCTTTGATTGTAAATGATGTACAGGGTGTGAGTCAAAAAACTTACCCGGATTGTTTCCGCCCATTGCATCTTTTACTAACATAAACACTAACCTAGTGGTGTCATCGGAAAGCCTATTTATTATATTTAATTTGCTGCAAAGATATAATTCCAATCGGATAAAAAAGTATAGACCGAGCTCCAGTCTTTTATATCAAGTAGTAGCCTTTTATCCCTATCCAGGAATCCCATTGGAATACACGTGGCAACTAAGGAAATGACTCCCCAAAAGGATGATAAGGGTAATGTCTATGTTGAGTGAAATAAAAGGGTATCAAAGGTGTAAAAGCCATTGATTATGGTAAGTTCTATTTGAAACCCTTTTTCAAGATGTGGGAAATTTTGCGTCTACAAATATAGACAATCCTCTCTAAAGCTCAAAAGGTTGTCACCGATGCCTGTTCCTTAATATGGTATGATTCATTCAACCCCTCCAGAAACTAATTACATCTAATCAAGTTAATTATTTTCAACTGATTGTTTTGATGAGTTTGATGAGGATGTAGAAGTGGTAAGAGGGATCGATGTAATAGTGCGATGAATTTTGTGGGGTTTTAAAAGCGTCGCAATTATTATGCAGTCAATAAATAGCCCCGATTTTCTTCGGACATTTGATTTGCTTCGCAACGCCTTTCATTTTAATGCGAATCAGTGGGACAGGCGCCAAAATAACAGCCCTCAAAATCGTGAACTAGCAAGTCCTTCGGAAGTATAGTTTAGGGTGGACTGTGGTTTGGAAATGAAGTCCCGTGGAATTTCAATGATTAAAGCATCACACCTATTTTGACACCTTAAGTAGGTCCAAGAGAACAAGAAAAAGTTTGATGGAGAATCCCAGGGGGCGAGGGGGGGCGGCATCTTGGTTTTCAAAAATGGCTTTGCCATTTTGGTATATTTTCAATCATAACTCGAGTTGTAAATGTGCTAGGAGGAAGTCTAGTTTTGGTGCCAAAACTTTCCTGTTTGACCACCTAAAACTCTCTGGAAGGATAAAGCTAGATTAGAAAAATGAACTTAAGAATGACAGCAATTTTGTTTTCAAACTGGCTTCCAATGACCATGTTTATTGTACATTTTCCAGTGGTGAGTTTCAAACAAATTAATTTTAGTGGCACCGCCTCCATTTAAGTAGTCAAGTGATCTAAAGATTGTTTGGATTTGTTGAGAGTTAATAAAAGTATTCAATCAATCTTGTTAATTTGTATTTCCAAAATGGCTGCCCATTGTGACACTGTATAACTTTATTTCAAAAAAAGTTTTCATAGGGCATTTTGCTAGGCCCTGAATGTTATGGTGCATTTTGCTTCCACGAGTCAGTGATAGCAACACGGTCAGGCAGGTATTTTACTCGTACAACTAGTGCCGGTGTGGCCGCTCAGGAGATATATTCCTCCGGGCTCACAGTCCGGGGGGGGAAAAGGGGAACAATAGGGCAATCAGATTTAGTGCTCTGCAACGGAACATTAGTTTCACGCTTTATTCGTGTACGTCTTATGGAGGGCCGGCTATGATACCTGCAGGACAATGATTTACTTTACACCGGTGTAGAAGTTGTTTATAGTCCGCGAACTCATAGTCCATCTACAATGGTAAAGAATAGGGGCACTTGATTGAATCTTCACGCATTTTCATTGTCGTATATGGAGCCCGGATTGATCTCCTTTTACATCGGTTTGTATGTAAAACGTCCGGGCTCCAAAAACAAACACGGAATTAAAGCATGCAATATGTGCCTGAAGAGTCAATGAGGCGCTGGTTATTCACAAGTATAGGTGGAGTATGGTTCTAGAGGACTAGATCTCCTGCCACACGTAAATGCTTGGGCCTGAATCGCAGTGAATGTCACTGACACAAGAAGAATAAAATGAACTATGTATCCTTGTTCTTAATCGTACATTGTAGTGGAATGGGCCGAGTGGAGATGAATTCTACTTACAAAATTATAAACATCGATTTTAAACGTGTTAAAGTAAGATAACAAACAAACACTGCCCTTTGTAGGTACATAGAACCATCCCAAGCGTTTTAGGAACTGTAGCGCAGTCTATTTTGTATAAGTCCATTTAAAACTGCCTGCCCTATAGGGTATAGTCCTGAGTTTTGATTTTTAGCTTGATGTGAGTAGTCTTTGGTATGAGTCTTTAAAGAGTGCATGTGAAACTGTTATTTGGTATGAGTCCAATGAAATGTTGATTTATCAAGACAAGCGCACTAATACATTTGCATGAGTTCTAGATATAGCAGATCAGATGAGGTAGATGTGAACGAAAAAAATACAGCAGTGAGCATTAATTAAATTCTTTAAATGGACCACAGTTTCAGAAAAATATTGCTATAGCTATGCATTGAACTTACCGTACTTCCCACACTTCCACATACGTTTTGGAAGGACTCAAAAGAATTTGGCTCAGATGATTACAAGGTATGCCTTTTCAAAGCTCTTAGTGGCAGAGAAAACAGAAGAAGGAAGAAAACATCATTGAAAGAAATCCTAGTTGCTCTGCCTCAAAAGCAATTATGTGAGGATTTTGTTTGCTCGCGCCAAGTAACAAGGCAAGAAACAGGCACAATGGTATGTTCTGCGCTCCTACCAGAGCAGCACGTTACTAGCTACAATGAGATACAATGACATATCAAATCCAGAGTTCTGCGGCGACCAAATTACTACAGATGGGATTTAGTGGATGACAAATTTCAAGACAGTGATGCATTTGCCTCCTGCTTCAGATGCAATAATTCATTTGGTGAAGTGTTTGTGCCAAGTCTGACTGTGCCAACAATAGTGCAAATGTAATGGACTGAACTGTTACAGAAATACTGGATTATTCCTCGAGGTCTGATGAATTCAAGAAATTGTGGCCCTAACCAATGTCCCATCCTGGCAGATGAGGACGCCAACCGTGATTCGACCTTAAAAAAACAGAGTGTTTTTGCCATGAGTGTGGTAAACAAAGGATAAACACGAAGTGGATGGATGGTGAGTTGCTCATGATAATCCATATTTGTGGGGCTCCGATTACCAATTAAAACATACTCCAAAGGCACTTCAAAAAAGTTTAAAATATGCTCACTTTGCTGTTGTGTGGGCACATTTCTGCCTATCTGGTTTGTTATGATATAGGACTCGTGACAAGTGAAGTATAATAGTGAGCTTGGTTTTTATAAATCATATTTGGGGGATCATACCCATTAAACAACTACACGTGCAAGTTACGGATCTATACCAAAATGAGTACTCCACTTTCTAGTTATACAAAACACTCATGGTGTGTTTATGGGTTGTTAGATGTACATTGTGACATGACAGGGTTTTTGTTATCTTGTTTTTTAGCCCTCGTTTATCAAGTGGGATATGGGCACACGCAAACTTTTCCTCCGGTGCATTAAAATTAAACGCTAATAGCTTCGCACAATGCTTTCAGGTACTTGTTTTCTCATTTTTGATTATTTAGCGATTTTGGGGGTAAAGAAGCACCTTCACATGGGTTAGGGTATGACGTTAAAGTCAATGAGTGTGTGTTGGGTGTGTGGGGGGGGGGGGCGTTTACCACTCAGGATAATTTATTGGTACCCTTTTATTGTACAATATTCATTAGTAGTATAGCTCGACAACGTATGTCTGTAAACAATCGTCAATTGCCACCTTTTTTAAGCTGAAAAACCGTGTGATGAAAATCAAATAATTCTAACTGTTACAGTGCAAAATTGGATTTTGCCTATTTGTGGAATATGACAATTTTGCGGACTTGCATAGTTTATTAAATCATTTGATGGTCATACTAGGTTTGTTCTTATACTATTTTGGTATCAATGTAAAGAAGAAGACATAAGCTATCCACTGGTACAAAATCATAAGCATGGGTGTGGGAAACAATCTTGGTAAGATAGGGATAACAAAGTAAAATGCTGCTTTTGAATACAATTTATACACGATGGATTGAAAGAATCACTTTTTATTCTTACCAAATCGGAAACTTCTTTATAACAGCTTGACTGTCGGGTTTGATCTGGATGGAAAACTGTGTCAACCAAAAATAATTAAATTTGTATGAAACTCGCCACTAAAATTACTGCTGACAAATGTACAATAAACATTGTAATTGGCAGCGGTTTTGAACATACATATGGCTGCCAGTCTTAATGTTCCTATTCTAATCTAGCTTTATCCTTTAACCGAGATTTGTAGGTATTTAACATGAAGTTTTGGAACCAACACTAGCTTACTAGACATTCACAACTCGAGTTTTATTTGAAAATATACCAAAATGCAGCCATTTTGAAAACCAGATGGCCGCCATCTGCCCCCTGGGAATTCTTCCACAAAATTATTTCCTGTTCTCTGGGACCTACCTAAGGTATCGAAATAGGTGTGATGCTTTTATCATTGAAATCCACGGGATGCCACACATTCCCCTTTACTAGTATAACATTTGATATGCCATGTCATTGTATTATTCTCTTAAGAGTTAATGTCATTATATGAACTGACCAAGTGTTAATTTCAGTTGTATGGCTTTGACCAAGAGTTAATTTCAATTGTAATACTTGACCAAGAGTTAATTTCAATTACATTACCTGAACAAACTTGATTTAAGGCTGACGGTAAAACCCTTTACCAAGACCCTGACTATGACATTTCCGGTCTTGCACACCAGGGACTTTAGAAAGATTGGTTGCTTGTAGCATGCTGCCAAACACTTCTGTGGGCAGACCGGCCGTAATCAGGTTACAGTTTTTGCATTGAAGCGAGACCTATGCTAGAGCATGCTTCGTCAGAATTGCTATGTCTCGCTAGCTTTTCACAAATGGTTCAACTTCACGCGCTAAAACAATGGAACCGCTTAAGCGAATCTGGGATAGAAGTAGTCCAAAGTCCAGGCAAAGGTTTTTAACGCCAATCGTTTGTTCAATTCCAGCAATGCTGGCCAAATAAACTAAGGGTGGAATCTAACCTCTACCAACCATTTTTCCTTGTGGAATCGAATTCTATTCTAAACACTAAACCATTTAACCACCTTTAACGCCGTCAATCAATCAGGTACGGTTGCAGCCACCCCAATATCCCAATATCCAAAAATATCCCCTCTGTTAAGAGAGTGGAATGGAAAACCTAGATACAAATCAGCAAAATACTTGCCAAGTTGCCACTTTTGTATTTTACAATGAGCTACATTCATAAATCTTTAACACATTCTTTGCAAATTTTTATGTCATATTCACCGACACACGTACATTTACGAGGCGTGTTATACCAACAAATTATATCGCTAGTTGGTAGTATTTTAAAAAAATATTCCATGTACAATATTAATATTATCATCTTGTATTTAACTGTGAAGTTTGTGATGTGAAATTGTAGAGATAAATCTCTTTGATTGGCTATTCTGCAATACTACATGGATGTATTGTAGTGAAGCCCTCAAACCTTACCTGTCCAAGTCTATTGGGATTATATACTATAGGATATTAAATAATATGCTATTGATATTTTCATTTTAAGAGATTATTTCATTGTATGACTTGATTAACTTGATTTGCAAAAGAGTTCCATATGTACCCCACTTTCATTTTAACGACAGGACACAATTCTTTTTAGATTATACCCTAACCTAACAAATTACCTAACCCTAAGGCAAAAAATTTAAAAAAATGTTTACGTGTAATAACTTCGAATAGGGGTACCTTGGAACTTTTTGCCATTGAATTTGTAGGCTGAAAGGGAACACCAAGGCCGTATTGCCCAGTCCGGCAATTCTGTCGACAGAAGTAATACATTGCAGATCAGGCAATGTCATCCCATAATGCATTGCAGCACGATTTTTTTTAAATTTAAAACTTTCTTTGAACGCGTTAGTTCATAGAAATAGAAATATAAACACTATGAATACGGTATTGTTGCATTGTCTTAAAAATCTAAAATTGTTGATATACAATTAAGTGAGTAATACTTGTCAAGTTCTGAATGGTTTAAAAATCACCATAAGCTAACCTCTACATTACTCTTGGATTATTGATAATAAAAATAGTTTTCTTTCAACTTATCATTCGTAAATGTAGAAATACTAACTCCATTGATTGTACATACTGTAAATATACAATAATATTATACGACCAGTCCTTAAAATCCATTATCATGTAAATCTTTACGGTTCCACACCCATTGTAACACATAGATTGTTCTATGTTGCAGAGTAAAGGCTACCGCCAACACGTAACACACCATTGATTCTCCAGTTTCATTTGAATCCAACATACCATTTTAATGCGAGGGTTAACCGTAACAAACCATATCGTAATGGAAAAAGAATGGAGGAATATTTTGCAGATGAGATGAAAAAAGGTTATATAATAAAAAATTAAAATGATACCAAAAATCTCAGGTTTATGGTGTGAGTGATGAGTCGAGGGCTGAGGATCGCGGTTGCTCTTAAGTAGATGCAAATTTTGGTATGACATATACTTATTTATAAAATATTAAAGATGGATGGGGGTCATTTATGGGTCAATAATATGTTCAAAGTTCGGAAAAATATACAAATTATTTGGTAAGTTTTTTTCGGCCGAGGATACATTATGCGTTATCACTTCGTCGCCGGCCGGAATCGAACCTGGGTCGCTTGCATGATAGGTTGCAGTGTACGTATTTCTTTGGAAATAATGATTAAGTTGGTTCCCGAGTATCCGAAAGAAACCTTTGGTACTCCAATACAATTTATTATAGTAGATCCAACCCATCGGTCACCAGAGGAAAAAAGTGTTGGGGACAACGAGTCGCTTCGTTGTGATAGGGGCCCGAAAAAGAAAAACAATTAGGCCCGATGCACCTGTCCATGAACGAATTAAATAATATGGCTTTTCATGTTGCCATCATTTCAAAGGCTTTTTTGTTCCTTCGTATCCCAAGACACGGGCGCTCATAAGTACGCTAACATTCAACTCACCTGTTTACATTGAATACCACTAAAGCAAATCGCATTAGACGAATTTTGAGAGCTATGTTTTTTGTAGCTACAAATGCGCTTCGCTGCCTTGAATGCTTTCATTAAGCCATCGATTGATTTCTTCTTTCGCGTCTGCTTCTCCTGCTATCGGACTACAGTTTTCAAATAGGATTAGCTTTGGATTTTAATCCCGATTTTCATTTCCAACACAGCACGGGCCCCTCTTCAATGCCCATCCTTCGGAAAAATTACTATAGGTTGACACGATGGGTTGAATTCTACTTAATAGTCCTGCGGAAGGTCTCATATGACCTTACACCAGAGTCTTGCGCAAAATATTTTGATTGTTTCTATGTACGTACAGTGACCATAAAAAAAAATTGATGCTGACTCTTGTGTGAAAGGTCATATGCAAAGCTCTACGGGGCCAATCGCTTGACTATAAGCTTATCTCCTACCATATGACAGACCATTTACATAAATAGAATGTTGAAGTGCGCTATGCTTCCTGATTGTGAAGTCCAAAGATCACATTAATTACCAGCACGCAAGGTCTGCGTGAGCATGGGCGTAGGAGTGTGATACTGCCACGGTTTATGGGCGGCCTATTAGGTTAAAAGTATCTCAAAGACTACACAAGGCGCAAATCAAAGAAGACGTCAAATAATTATAAACAAGGTCTCAACTACAGAAAGGTGTCAAATGCCAGAACCATTTCAAAGTCAAATTATCCAAAGATTAAATAGGTCTAAAATACAAAACCCCCGAAAGAACGTCAAAAATAATTACCGAGATCTCAAACGCTCAAACACGTAAAGGTCTCGAATACAGAAAAATGTGTCAAATGCAAAGAAAAATGTCAAAAAACACGTAACGTTCTGAACTCTGATGATGTGACATTGGTTATGTTTGTGGCGCCCCCTGTTTGGTGTAAGAGAAACTGGCGGCAGAAGCCCCTAGCTTTGCACAGGGAATTTTTTCGTTTTTCTGTCTCTAACTTGGTTTCAAATTAAATATAACCAACATTCATTTAAGCATGCCTGCTAATGCTACCAGTCACTTATTGTAACCGATAATCAAGAACGTTCTGCAAGTAATTTATACAGATTTAATGTGGTTGTCATTTACGACTGTAATATTTTTGCCTGCCAGAAACCAACAGAGGGCGTCCTGATGTCAATATGTGACATCATGGTCACATCTCCTTATAGAAAAATGCCAAAAGCAGAGAAAGATGTAAAACACACGTCGAGGTCTCAGCTACAGAAAAGGGGGTTTCTAATGCAGCGCATGATGTCAACTACACGACCCAGCTCTCAACTTCAAACAGTGAAATAGAGAAACATAAAAAACCCTCACTGCTCTCAACTACAGACAAAGATGTAAAATGGTCAAGAAAAATGTGAAAACACGTTATGGCGTCAACTACAGAAGGATGTCAACCTCCGGTGACTTGTGTAGACTTCCCGATAACAAAATGCATAGAGAATAATAGGTGTATATAAAAGATGCTTATATTCGTTTTTTAATATTCATTTTTTTTCATTTTTTTTTGTTATTATTTTTTAATTATTTTGTCTTTTTTATTTTATTTCTTTATTTCTTTTTATTTTTTACTTATATGTTTATTTAATTTAATTTTTATTTATTTAACTATTATTCCAGTTTGAAATTTTTGTTTGCCGATTCTTATATTATTTCTTTATATTTATATGTTTTATATTAATTTATTTTATTTTGTATTTTTCGATTGATTATATATCAGATTACATGGGCAACCCTGCCTCACCAAAAGGATAAAAGAAAAATCCGATGAAGTCCCCCATCACAACACACTTTGGGTCTATTTTTTCTATACCTGTGCATATAATATATATAATTTATAAGTAAATAACAAACAAGATATAAATAAAAAATAACACATAAAAAAAACTAATAATACAATAAATGACTAACAATAAACTGCATAAAAGTAAAAATAATTATAAAATAAGTTAATAAAAAATAATAGCTAATGAAATAAATAATTGCTTCTTTTTTCTCCACATTTTCATTTCTGCTTTGGCATCTGTAGTTGGGACTAACATGTTTTGACGTTTCTCTGAATTTCACACCTTTTCCTATAGTTCAGACCGTTTACGCGTGTTTTTGATGTTTCTCTGCATTTCACACCTATTTCCTACTAGTTTCAGACGGTTACGTTGTTTTTGATGTATTTCTCGCATTTCACAGCCGTTTTTATAGTTCAGACCGTTACATTTTTTGTTGATGTTCTCTCCCCAGTTCACACCTTATTCCTATAGATTAGATCGTTACGCCGACGTGTTTTTGACATGTTCTATGCATTTCATACCTTTCCTAAATAATAGTTCTCAGACCTTTACGTGCTTTGTTCATTTTTGTCTGCATTTCACTTTTTCTGTAGGGTGGAGACTTTATGTGTAGTTCAACGATTTTTTCTTCCTCGCATTTGACAACCCTTTTTCTATACAGTTGAGACCGTAACGTACTTGTGCATTTTTCTCTGCCTTTGACAACTTTTTTGTAGTGAGACTTACGTCGTTTTGACACTTTCTCTGCACTTACACCTTTTTCTGTAGTTGAGACCTTTTCGCTATTTTTGACGTTTTCTCTGATGACACCTTTTTTTTCTTCTGTAGCTAGACGTATTATGGTTTTTTTGAAATGTTTCTCTTCTCTGGCACTTGACACCTTTCGGTAGTTGAAACATCGTTTTTTTGTTTTTGGACATTTATGTTATTTTTATTATTTATCTTAATTTTAATTTTAATTTTAATTTTTTATTTATTTACTATTATCCATTGTTGAAATTTTTATTTTTGAATTCTTTAATATTTATTTTCTTTCTATTTCATTTTTTATATTCATTTATTTTATTTGTATTTTCCATTGATGATATATCAAGAAATTACATGGGAAAAACCCTCCAAAAGGATAAGAAAAACCAATAGTCCCCCTCACAAAACCCTTGGTCTATTTTTATATACATGTGCATAATATATTTAAGATAAATTTATAAATAAATCACAAATAAGAATTTTTCTTTTTTTAAATAAACAAATCAAAAAAAAAAAATAAAAATAAATGACTAAAAATAAAATCAAAAATAAAGTAAATAAAGGAAAAAATAGTTTATAATCAAATAGATTAATGAATAATATTAATTGACGTTAGTTTTCCACATCTTTCTCTGCATTGGGCATCTGTAGTTGGGACTAACATGTTTTGACGTTTCTCTGAATTATTCACACATTTTCCTATAATTCATACCGTACGTGTTTTTTGAGGTTTCTCTGCATTTCACACCCTTTTCCTATAATTCAGACCGTTACGTGTTTTGATGTTTCTCTGCATTCACACCTTCCTATATTTCAGACCGTTACATGTTGTTGATGTTTCTCCCCAGTTAACACCTTTTCCTATAGTTAGATCGTTCGACGTGTTTTTTGACATGTTTTATGCATTTCCCATTAACCTTTTCTCTATATAAGGTTCAACCTTTACGTGCGTGTTCATTGTTGTCTGCATTTCACACCTTTCTGTAGTGGAGACCTTTATGTGTATTTCACATGTTTCTCTGCATTTGAAACCTTTTTCTATACAGTGAGACCGTAACGTCTTGTGGCTGTTCTCTGGCATTTGGACACATTTTTGTAGTTGAGACTTACGTGTTTTTGACACGTTTCTCTGCACTTTACACCTTTTTTCTGTAGTTGAGACCTTTTTCGTATTTTGACGTTTCTCTGATGACACCTTTTTCTGTAGCTGAGACCATTAATGTGTTTTTGAAATTTTCTCTGCACTGACAAACCTTTTCGGTAGTTGACATCGTTACATGTGTTTGACATGTTTCTTCTCTGCATTTGACACCATTTTCCTGTAGTTTTAGACCTTAGTGTTCTTGGGATCTTTTGATAGTATGGCCGCCCATATGTTTGCTTCACAACCCAGTAGAAACAAAACAAAAAGTAACCGCAACTAAAACATATTCAAACTGAAATAAAAAAGAAAAATAGCGAACGCATGTGTCGTCTACCGTCGTGTTGTGAAGGGTATTTACCGTAACAAGGTCACCAAGGTCACATGAGGTCCGCCACGTGGAACACTAACCCATAATTCTTGCATCTAGTTGGTCATGACAATCATCGACACTGTGGAAACACCCAAGCAATTTTCTTACCACAGACACTATTTTCTGAATAAATGGTCCGCACTGTATATTTTTGGATTATTGGCGCAAAGGATGTTTACAGAACATCTTTGGGGCTTCTCTTCGCATTTCAACTTCGCAACCCTAATGCTTAGGTGTTCAAATTGTGGTATTCGTAAAAAGGGATGAGTAGTGAGGTATGCTATGGATGGGGATTCTTAGTAGAGAATGGGGTGTGGTTGATTTGCGGGCCTGGAAGGGTATCATTTTCCCAACCTCCTGTTATATTAATCGTCTTGTGGATTTTTTTTTTTATAAGAAAGATTATCTTTTCTATTACATTAAATTTCCCAATGTTGCAAAACAGGTAAGCATTACTTTAAAATGAGGCTCTCAGAATGGCCTCAAATATATTTTAACTCAGTTTTCTCTCCGCTTTTCGTACTTCGCCCCAAACCAACCTCCCCAAGCATATCTTCACTAAGTTCCCGTCGCCTGAGCCATTCATGACCGTTTCTACATGGTCCAACCCTCATTGGCAAAACTATTCATAACGATAAGGGATGTCAATGATCAACAAGATAGTGTCACCTGCTCGATCCGTTGGTTCACAAATTTATGTATAAAAAGAAGACCGCACACCCTACCACCCAAACAAAAATAGAGTACCACATGTACTCAAAAGGTGCTCGCCAGTTTGTCCGTTCTTCCTGTTGGAAAAATCCGTTTTCTGTTGTTCTAAACCAACAGAGTTGAAGTAATAAAAGGCTAGAGGTCTACGTCCATCTTGAATCGGCGATGCTTACTGTTGGACGCTTAATGTTTTACCGTCCAACCCATTACAACTACACGTACGGCACGGAAAATGCACTTTCTCGATGATTTCGCCAGGGGCCCCTCGAATACTAAACATGATCCTATCCTTATATTCCAAAGAACATCGTCGGTCCATGTGGTTTGTTCAAATGTTTACCATCGCAGTGATCAGACACGGTGTTTTTTTGCAGATTCCAAAATGGTTTCCAAAATAGCGTGGGCTACAGCATGTTTGTAGTTGCTACGGAGTTGCTATGACGAGTGTGCGTATTTTAACACAGTAGTAGTGAGCAGTTGTCATGGGTGGTAATAATTTTAATTAGCTGGAACTTTGAACCTCGTAGTGCGAAACAGTCCCGTCGCGAGTTTCGTGTTATTATTGGTATCAGAAATAAACGTGTTCGTGCCCATCCTACGAATAACCGGGAACAGTCCAGAGGCCTTGGTTCTAAAATGAAACCCAGTCCAACACCCGTAACCGCCTGTCACCGTCAGTAGAGTTTCTGAAGACCAAACCTCTTAACGTCGTGACATACTCTATTCGCAGCTGACATAAAATAATATACATTAAAGTCATGTTAACATTCTATTTGAATATAATTTAATAGTGCTTAGTGTTTCTCAATCTTTCTCATTCTGTTGATAGTAGTCTGATGAGTCAGCATTGGAACACCGTCCCAGATTAAACACTACAAACTCTGTAGGAGCGTTATTTTTCTGGTAAGATCTAGGGTCAATTCCTCCCCCTTCCGTGATTTTTGGAAGTGCAAAAAATGCAGTTAATGGACTTAATGCATGAAAAAAATTGACAAATGAAAGGACCGTACTGCACTTCCACGAGTTTGAAAGCATTTGAATGTTTTACATTCCTGTAAACAGTAAAAACAGGAAGAGTCCAGGGGAGGAGGTGGCAGTTTGTGGCAATTTCTGGAACAGAAACGCAAGGGGTTCACATCCCTGACAGAATTTCAGTGTGCTGACAATTCAAAAGTAAAAAAACATTCAGACAGGGATTCGGCATTGTACTTTAGGCTTGTAGTAAGATATTTTATCTGGTAAGTGGAGAAGATGGACTATCCCGGGATTAGCAAATATACCATAGCAATGGTCTGTAGCTAATGACAGCATGCTTTTCAAGTTGGTAAATCTGGCATAAGTCAGCATCCTTGTCCAGAAATTGCCACGACACTGCCACCATCCACCCCCCCGAACTCTTCTGTTTTACAGAATGTAACATCCAAATGTTTTCAAACTCTCGTGGACCGTTTTCATTAGGGTTCCTTTTCATTATGTCCATTTTTTCAATGCCATTATGTCACTTTAAGGGACGTTAGGGATATAGATTCATAGGCATTAACATCGGAACTGGCATGCACTTTGATTGGAATTATCATCTTGTACCAACTTGAGTTGAAGTCCCAGCTGCTGAAGTCATTGTGACGTTACAGACGTAGACATAGTTGAAATCCACACGTAGACATGCCTTAGATAAGCATAATATTAGTTTATTTATATTTTTATTATTTATTTCAGTTACAGTCTCGCATGATTGATTATCATATTGTCGTGAGTAAATATTAGAGGTTAGTTTATATACAAATTTGTTACAACTTCACACACACATAAATGTTGTTTTTAAAAGATCTTGTATCACTTGTGACTGCGCCAGTTTGACCTGTTTTATTTTATTACCGTAACGAAAAAACAAGTAGCGTAGCCAGGTGGGGGAAAAAGGGGCAGAGTGCCCCCTCTGAAAAAAATCTTGAGGGAAATCGGAAATAAAACACGGTATATTCAGGTTAAATCAGCCGCCTTTCGGATTCTTTTGCCCTGCGACCGGGAAATTTTGTCTTGTACTCGGGACATTTGTTCAGCACCTATACCGGGACAATTTGCCCCTCTTGACCACCAGGCTGGCTACGATCGCGCCTCATACGAATACAATATAGTCCACTCTAAATTTGCACGGAGAATGTATTATGTACTGTGTACCAATGGTTGAACTATTTGTTGAACTCTACTGATAATTGTAACCATGAGAATTGAATAAATCTGTTTATGTATAGTGCGAATCATCACTAGTTTTTACAAAATGACCCTTCGCGCCATTTTGATCACAGCTGAGGCCCGTATACTTTCCAGTCATACAGTGCGTATCAATAAAAATCGCAAACAAACACTTCTATCTTCCCAAGTTTTGTGTAATTGTGTAAAAATAACCAAAATTAAACTAGTACCATCTTAAGCCCCAGATCCCTCTTTCCAATGATAGGTTATTTATTCCGTGTGTGCTGTCATGGATAACCGATTAATCATTTTTTTTGCACAGGAGGACAAAGTCACTGGGACCACGTTCAATACAAATACCATTCATTACAATGACTGAAATGAAAGAAAAAAGGAAGTGAAAATTGAATTAGCTATTTGTGTTGCAATTCGTTCAGGCTTCAAAATATCAAAAGAGACTGAGCATTCAAATTGTTTGGAAAATGTAAAAAATGTTTACTACGGTTATTGTGCATTACGTTCGTATATTTACGTTGAATGAGTTTTAGTTTACATTCATCCACTACGATTTTGCTCTGAAGATATGGTATCAATTAAAGTATCTTCTTGTTTAGAATCAATTCGTAAAGTATCTTAATATTTGTTTATTATAAGGTCTAATTTTCAGACAGAATTCAATACTCAAGGATAACGTATAAACTAAACAAATGGAGCAGATTTCTTCTTCTGTGATTCCAATTACTACTCAAACTTTAACATTCGTACAAATAAAAATTGTTTTCCAGTTTATTTAAAATTTTGGATACGTAATAAAAGCCTATTGCTGTACAAAATGTTTGTGTGCATATACGGTGCAAAAACGTATGCACCAGAACAAAAGTGTTGGGCAATATTATTTTCCCGAATAGGTCTTGAATAATAAATGTGTAAAATATAATAACATACCCCTTTGGAGACAATTTTTTTTGGTGTGGCTTAGCTCCAAAGGCACAATATTAAACTGTGTAATAAGTCGGCTGAATGGAAGACAACGCAAGTGCCTTTTGGTGAAAGTGAGTGTTTTAGTGAATTTTCCCAAAGAGAAGGCCTTCGCGCATAATTTAACTTGTGTGCAGATATGGTAAGTGGCGTCAGTTTTTGAAGAGGCACTGGTAACCTTGGCCAGAAAGAGCGCCCCCCATTTTTTTCGAACATTTTTTTTTCATATTTGGAACTCCTTCTATTGTATAAGATCACACCTGAATAAAAATGTGTCACTACGACGCCGGTCCTTCTGTAATAAGGTTGATTAGTATTTTCTGTCGTGTTCACGACATAAAGGCAAAGCATGGTTTTCTATAGGGCAGATTACGATAGCCATGGCAAGTTCAAAAAAGGGCGTTTCGGTTTGCTTTTGTACTTTTTGGTCCTTCTATCGTTTCGGTAGGTGATCTACAACCGATCCATTGCACTTTGAGCTGCGTATCCTCCAAAAGCTTCTCCCCCCTGTATTCTGGTGTTACAGACCTTGTTACGGTATTACTCTATGGGAAGAAACTACCGGATACCACTATCAACTAAAGGGAACCAACAACTTGGTCTGCGAACCTCTCTGAGTGCCAACCCCCCACCCCCCCCACCCTACGGACTTTATAAACCGAGTCTTGACAAGACTACTCCCTGTCACTCTTATTGAAAAAGAAGATCAGGGTATGTGCAACGCTCTTTTCCGTTTAATGCAAGCCAAACGTAAGTGCCACTTACATTCGCCTCTTTTCAGTGTGCAAACTAACGTAAGCTTACACTTACGTTTGTCTTCCACTGAAAATGGACAAAGATCAAAATCACTTGCAAGACCAACGTAAGTTCCACTTACGTTTGGTCTTGTATTAAAACAATGTTATGCAATCTCGTGGACGTCAAAGGTCAGAATACCCTTTAAACACTAGACTCCCCCCCCCAGTCTCGCTCTGTCTCTGGGGTTTTGAGTGCACTTTTGTTTAAAAGATAATGCTAAACTAAAATTTGAAGACTTTTCAGCTGAAAGGTTATTCAGCTTGCCAACCCCTGCCAGTCCTAATACGCGCCCTCTATTATATCGAAATTTTGTCCACAGAACGCGAATTAACACAGGGCTCCTGAAATTACACAAATCGGAGTAGCTAGCAGAGACTTTTTCCGAATCTGTAGGAAACTGTCTCCAGCAGTATAGATTCACAAGTAAAAAAAAACGTGACCGCGTTTACCTTGCTCCCCTCTCGCTTAATTTTGAATGCCTAACCGGGGACCAAAGACTCTATGGCACGCCACGCACGACAAATCCCAGCGAGTAACACCAATGGCCGGGGGATCCCAGGATTGAAAAATGTCAAAATTACGGGGGGCTGAAAGGATGTTTGTAACTGGTACAAAATAGCTCAAAATGGGCTGTTGCAAGAATTTGCAGAATTATCGGGAGACGCGCGCCCCTCCGCCCCCTCCCTGGATCCGAGCCCTGAACACGCACCACGACGAGGTTACGCGTTATCTGGCAGTTGCCTAGCTACACCGACAGTTTACATCCCTACGCTCGAGTTACATCGCCGCAACCCGAGTTTCCGTCACACACCTCGAGTTTCCAGCGTACCCCCTCGAGTTTCCGACGCTACAGCACTAGAGTTTCCTTCACTACACATCGAGTTTCCATCGCTACACAGCGAGTTTCCAGCGCTACAGTTCGAGTTTCCAGCGCTATACCTCCGTTTCTGTCGTATACCTCGAGTTTCCGCAGTATGCCTCAGTTTGCAGCGCCGCTACTCCTCGAGTTCACATCGCTTCATGCACCTCGAGTTTGCAGCGCCTACACTACGAGTTGAGGTTGGGATAAAACGGTGAAGCAAATGCATAGCGCATGCGTGAACCGGGGGGGATTTTCAAAAACCCGGAAGTGGAGAATTTTGTGAACGTAAAAAACACAAAGTGCACTCCAAGGACCTTGCAGTTAATGTCAAAAATACAAAACGAAGGAAGCGATGGGAAGTGTTGTGAAGTGTAGATGAGAGAGAAAAACAATGTTTTTTATCTACTGAGCTTATTATTGAAGAATATCTTTGATGGGGAATATTGGTAAGTAAATCAATTTTTATCAGTTGTTTAGTCCAAAAATGAACGAAAAAACCACGCCAATATCCAAACAAAAAACAGCAATAGCCTTTTCTAACGGGTACTATAACATTATCCCCAAAAGACTTATATCATTGAATTTTATCATGCAACAGTAGAGTCGTCATTGCGTTTTGGTATTAGAAGCCCTCGCCCCTCGAATATGGAAGGAATTAGTTGAGATGAAGAGGAATTAGCAGGACATGGACTGTGCGTTTCGACATATCACGCCTGCATTGTAGTTATTCTCAGGACCGAAATTTACAACTGTATTAGTTCAGACTATCAGGAAATAATTGCCTCGAAAGACATATTCTCATAGCAAGTCAGCCTTAAAATTCAATACCAATAAAAATTCCAGGGCATTGCCTAGCCCGGCATTGTAGTAGGCTAGTGTCCGGGGATAGGGTCAAGGTTAGCCGTATTCATTGGTCTGAAGCTGTTTTTCATTCGTATTGTAGCACAGACAGGTGAGTGTTATGGGGGAAGGAATGGGAAAGAAATCTGGATATTGCACAACGTTGACCTTTCTTGAATAAACAAATGACCTTTAGCCTATTCCCAAATATCTGAAAGGCATCACACGGTGGACCCAAGGACTTTTTAATCCTGGTTACCTAAGGAATAATTGAGCTATATTTTTATTAGATTACGCGTAAACATTTGACCCCATAGTAATTACCCCTCTCCTGGGGCCCACGCAAAAGGGACTCCGCCAGACGGTTCATATTTGGCAAAAAAAGTTAGATTTTTGCTGGAATTTCCAGCATTTAGACCTTCTGGCTGCCGGCCTTAACTGTGATATTTTTGTAATTCAATATTCTACGAAGGGTTCATCTTAGTTGTCAGCACAAAGCCAGTGCATCTTAGTGAAGCAAATTCTAGCTAGATCAAGTCCTTCTCTGATGCCAATCTTGAAGAATTTAGTAATATTTATAAAAGTATATTATTTGTGTGTGAACATAATAAGTGCCGCATTTAATAGTTTTTAAGTTTTGTCCAGACAAATGTGTGTTCATTTACCTAGACTACCCCTAACAGGGCCACTGCAAAAATCAACATCCACTGACGTTTTTGCTAAAGAGAATTTTTTTTTAAATTTAAAAATTGAAAAAATAAAACAAAACAAAACAGAACAAACAAACATGACCCCCACAATAGGGTGCTGAAATAGGCACATGCAAGCACATGCAGTGAAGAGCAGTTTCAGAATTTAAATTTAAAATACTTCATAAAAAAATATTTCATCTTTACATTTTAAAAGTAATGATCAGGACATGGATTTCAAGTTGAAATGAAATTCTGGAGGTGGGGCACTCACATATGAACTGGATGTGTAAGGTTGGCACTTTCAAACCCAGGGGCATGTTTGGGTGACAGAGGGGACGTGCCAAAAAAAAGGGTCTTTGGGTAGGACGCAAATTAATCATATAAGGGTTATTTTGGGTGACAAATTTGCTACGTTTTCCCAAATATGGGGTCTGGTGAAAATTTTTTGCCAAAATATCTAAAACAATAGGGGTCGGTGGTTTTACCAGTGGTAATTTTTTTTTTTTAATGAAAACCACAAAATAAACACTTGAATTTTTCAAAAATTGGGGGTTTTAACAGCATTACATACGTATCCCAAAATGAGCGCCCGAGGTTAAAAACCATCTGTGTGATTGTAAATCTTGGGACGGGGGATACGGATACAAATAGGAAAAAGCCAGGTGGCATTGATATAGGAAAGAGGTAGGGTTAAGTAGGCCTCTAAGACTCCCATTCTTACCTTCTCCAGCAGGTTCTTAAAGGTTGCCAGTCAAAGCATAAACCGATTTCTTAACCCTTTGCATTCGGATGTCGAGTACAGTCGACACACGCATTAATGTGTCCAATTTTTTTTATTAAAAACGATTTTAAAAAAAATATTTCGAAATTATTTATTTCATGGCATATTCAGAGATTAGCATGAAAAGCATTCTTATGAGTCCAAACAAGACCTAGGCTTTTGTTGTTTCTTTTTTTTAGATGGTTCCCCAAATAACCTGCAATATTTGGAAGCCTCCCAATGTGCCTCTGAAAGTGTTTATAAACTTACACGAATTGACAGTGCGGACAGACTTATGGGTCCTTTGGTAAATTTTTTGGTCTGGAAGCTAAATTTTAGCCACATTTCAGTTCCCAGCCTGCAAAAAATGTCGCAAATTTTCAGTTCCCAACCCAAATACGAAAGTGGGGCTGCCTCCCTACATTGAAAAAAAGTTTGAGTGTCTCCAATGGAAAAGGTAAGTTGTAGGTTACACTATGAGTAAGATCAGAAAAAGACATATCATCCGCACGATGCTTTGTTATCAGTAAATATTAATGACCTCACAATGAAAGTCGCCAGACCGCCTGTGTTTGAGAGGGTAAATTATGGGCAGCGCCACGACATTTTTTGCTGTCGGTAAGTTTCCTCTTGGGGAACCCCATGTCAATGCTGCCAGTAAATTACCCAGATAGCTGTCCAGGCATGCCTATTCTGACATGCAGATTTGATTGCCTTTGCATTGAAATTAGGATTTTTTAAAAATCAAATCTGTCCATCAGACAATAAATTAACAATGCAGTTAACCCTATGGGCACCATTGGTATAACTTGTTAGTTAATAAAAACCACTCTTAGAATCAGCTGAAATACTGGTAATATTTTTGGATATCTGTTTACAACACAAGGGAGGAGCATCTACGATCAAGTACTCCTTTCAGTCATGTAACTACAAGAATGGAAACCATAAATGTTCTCCACTCATACGGATAAGAAACAGTCTTACTTTTCACCCTAATAAGTAGACTTGCATGATTTATGTAAACTAACCAATCAAATTTTGAAAAAAGTTTCACAGGTTTTTCATTTTTGATTAACAGGATGATATGGTTTAGAGATTCAGAACCAATGGGAAAGTGTCAGTGACTTTGACATTTGGAGTTGGATTGTTGGATTCTTTGGTCTCAAGAAAGGGAGTTGCAGGAGTGGGGGCGGATGGAAACAAATAAGAAAAACTGGACTGACATATTGGGTGAATGAAAAGTGAAATGTGTGTTAGAACAAAATACCCAATGCAATCAAATGACAAAGGACACATTTGTCACATGTATAAGGATGGTTGCGTACCTATGCACAAGTTTATATTTTATCATTGCTCCTTTACATGCATAACAAAGTTGCAGCTGAAACGTTCAAGAGTGACCTTTTGCAGGATTTGAGATACAAAAATATACTGAATTAAAACTAAAATGCTTGTTTAAAACAATAAATCATTTGTTGTATGAAACAATGTTGAGGGGCAAATATTATATCGCAAGGAGAGATCAGCTCTGTGACAATACATGCAATGGCCTCACAGTTGTGTGGAAGCAGTGAACAAACCTTGGAACAACATAACAAATGCACTGAATGTATGTACACAAGTGGTGAATAGGGCCTTATTCACAAAGTGAAAACTTTGGGAACAGGGGGGTCTATTTACAATCAATAAGTATGGAAGTGTGAATTTTAGCAATATTTGCAGGAATTGTTGCAGGCGGCTTGAATTGATGTTTCATGATTTCTCATTCATAAGCTATTTGTTTATAGGATGCAGAAAAGGTATAGTTTGTAATATGTACAACCTAAAATTTCGAACGTTATAGGCTTAAAAACAGCAACAATCAAGAATAAGGGGGCATCGTTGTACAGGGGTAAAATTTTAAAGTTGCTCCGATTGGATTAAAAAAAAATGGTGCAAATTATTGGTGGCGTTGATAGTGATTAAAATAAGGAATAGGGTTTGCCGTCGAAATCGATTAGTAGTTTCCGATTTTTTGTAGGGGCACACGGAAGGTCAACGTCCATTGATTTATGGGGCTGGTGATCCTGTTACCCCCTACTTTCTTAAGCAAGCATTTGAGACACTCAAACGAGTCCTTAATTTTATCCATGTGCTCCACCAATAATGTGCACCATTTTTTTTATTCTCTAATCGGAGAGCAATTTTAAAAATTTGACCCCCTGTACAACTGAAATGACCCTTCATTGATTGTTGCTGTTTTTAGCTGTACATATTCAAACCTATACTTTTCTGAACCTTATGGTTAGGGAAACATACCATGGTGTGCTTTCAACATTTGAATTGAATTCAATTTACAAATTGACACCTGTACAAACTTTTGGTTTGGCACCTCTCCTAAGCCACCACTTGGGCACTTAGAATCACGTTCCAGGGGGTCCTGTCATCTGTCAACATATTTAAACAGTCAAACCTTTTGCTAATTGAGATGTGTTACAAATGGGCTAGCGCGGGTTATTTTGTTTGGATCAGTTGAGATTGTAAAGGTTTGTTTTCCATTAACTCCGTTAACCTGTATAATTCATGCGCAATTCAATGTCTCGCCAAAAATTCACAAGCTGCCATTTGAGAAATTTTTTTTTTTTACAAAAATGGCAGCAGTAATGCAAAATATGCATTGTTGTCTATTTGCAAACATTTTTCGTACTCACAGGCCAAACATACATGTCAAGGTTACTTCCTGTGTAATTCTTGTCATTCAAAATCTCTTAATTCCTTAGATTTCTGTTTAAGTCTTTTTAAAAAGACGTTTTAGTTGACCAAAACTTTTTTTGGACTTAAAAACTTTAAATCCATGTAAAAGTCTTACCTTTAAATTAAGTGCTTTTGATGAAAATAAATCTTTTAAAAGGGTTAAAAACTGTTTTAACTCATTTCAAGATTGGTTTTTAATTAAAGGATTGTTTTAAGTCCCAAGAGGGGTGGTTTGTCAAGACTAATAAGGTCTGCTTGACATAAACGTAAGTCTAAGGATTTAGAGGTTTGATTGGCAAGAGTGTATGGGTTAGCTGAGCCCTACTTTTCATGCTTTCAGCTTTTAATTATCTTGAATGTAAAATATCTTAACCTCCTCACGGTTTTTCAGATAAGTTGATGTCCTGCTTACTCTTACATTGAATGGTAAAATTCACATAGTGAGAAGAATCATTGGTCCAAGAATCATATGGGGGTGCACACAGTATCCTCTGACTTATGTTGATCTTGACCCTGTAAGGTGTACTACTTGCCAAGGAAATCTTGCAAGTTTGAAGCACAAAAAAAATTATAAAGATGGCCTTAAGTGTGAATATAAATTCCCGATTTGCATAACTCTGCTCCAGCTCTACCCAAACATACATTACCACCATGTTGTCATGTATGCGAACGGCAATAAAACTGCACCAGCTCCATATACATGTATGTCGGGAACATGGGCAAAACACCAACTGATGTGGGAACTGATATGTAAAAATGTATTTACTTTCCAAATAAAAAGTGAGTAAGAAAATAATTTGTGGACAGCCATTTTGTTACCTTAGAAGTCAAAGGCATATGGGCAGTTTTTTTATGTAGGCTGCCGCTCATGATCTGAAAGGGCCACTTAAAAGATAAAAAGACATTTCCAGAAAGAAGCTCCCCCAATTTTTTAAAAGGGTTTTTTCGTGTTTTTTTTTTTTTTTTGCATAGTTGGACGCTTTCCAAGTATTACATCACACCTGTGAATTGAATAAGCCGAAATAATTTCTTTATCAGGGGGTGTGTGAAATTTCCTCTTTTAAACCGAGAATTGCCTCTTTTGTGGAAATTTTGTTCGTGCAAATTAGGCTTTTTTTAATTTTCCAATGTTTTTGGCCATTTTTACTTTTTTTCATCTTTTTTTCTGTTTCCTATTTGTTTGTCATTGGCTTCTCACATCCCTGCTATGTAATGAGATTGATGATTTCATATTTTCTGCTGTGCTCACACGAAATTAATCTATGTAATTTCAATAGGGCCAATTATACTTGTTTGTCCAATAAACCTTTGAAACATTTCTTGGAACACTGGCACTTTTGCATTTAGGGTGCCCTTACAGGTTTGGCGGAAACTAGGTTTTATGTTTGTGTTGCTTGTACATGTGTTACCACTCACTTGCAATGAAGTAGCCTCATATGTAACATCTATCGGTATTTATTGAACCTGTGAGCATGCTCCCACTGGAGCCATCTCCACCTGGAAGTGACTCATCATGGGGTCTGTGAATGGCGATTGCCTCAAACAGCTTGAGAACCAGAAACTGGCCGATCTAAGGTTTCCTTGCAGAATTGGGGCTATCTGGAAGCAGTCAGGATTTATACCTGTGGGTTTGGGCACAGGCAACAACAGACATGGACACAGCTATTGTTTGCCCACTGGAGCAACATTGCACAAACAGGACCTTGCGGAATTCAGTGAAAGCAGCCAGACGGTGTACCAATCTCTGGCTGGATCATATTTGAACACAGTGTTTGGACACGATAAGAAGAAGAAGAAGCTTAATGAATTGCCTAGAACAGTTTCTTTGTGCGTAAATCAAGTAATCTTTTTTTGTAACAAAAACTACTGGTGTGGTTTTAATCCTAATGGCTAAGGTTAACAACTAAATAGCTTTATAATGCAAGAAAATAGCATCGGAGTATATAAATTTTTCATTGTAAAATCCCTCAACTGGTCCTGGCCAATATTATTTATGATATCATTTGCTTTAAGCTTAGTAAGCTTAAGTTCTTGAATTACTAGTGGTTTATGTAAATTTAATTATTAAAACAAAGATCTATTTTTGGCTGTGAAATGAATAGAAAAAGGTGGAAATGCCCCAACTGACTTTAGTTTAATATTATAGCTCTTTTAGATAGCTCGCATAAATTCCTTGGTGTAAAACGTTTTAGCGCTCCAATGCAAGTCCCATTATTGAATTTAAAGCAAATAACAGCACTTTTAAGAGTGCCCCAATTTTCAAAAGTTAGGAGATTTTTGCACAGTGCACTGATAGTAAACTATTTCTGGGAATGGTAAAGCTTGAAGTCTTCTATGTGTCACAACAAGAAGGAAATTTTGTAATTAGAATAATTAATTCAGGCCAACCCAATAATAATTCAGTGTTGGAAAACTTTATAAATATCATACAGCCGAGAAAGAAATATTGGCATGGCCATGTTCTACTGCTCAATCCTATTAGTTTTTCTGTCAGTTACGGAAAAAGTCAAGTAGACACCAGTTCGTGAAGTGGGGTTATTTTATAATGTACGGGACCGACGTTTGGTGTTTCCAGCACCCCTGCAGTTAAATTACACTTGGAGTTCTTGATTGACCAAAAACCCCTTTTCTTTTATGACAATACCACAATTTTGAGCATTACCGTCACATATATAGCAATCAATACCAATGTCCACCACTGTGCAAAAATTTGAACTTGTCGCCTCTTAATTGTTAAGAATTTGTATTTTGCTGGAAATGGGCCTGTGCTATACTTTGACAGGTCAAGTCAGAGTAAGCAGATGTGGCAACAATTGTGCATTTTGTTATAAAAGCACCAAATTTCAGGCAGAGAGTTAGATAATTCCATTCTGAAAAAAATTAGCTATGGAACCCCACCTGCCACAGGTCAAGTTCAAAGGTCACCTAGAGGTCACAAAAAGGGGCAACTGAGGTCAAAACACTTAAAATATGAAAAAAAAACAGTCTTGATTGAAGAAGATTACCACATTGTGCCAAAAAAAAAAACATGTGCTATTGTATAACCATATACATATTTAACTGGGAAAGGTATTGCTTATGAATAAAAAAGGGGGGAGGTTTATGTGGTAAGTTTAGAGACCAAAGTCATGTAGTTTGAGGAGGAGTGTAAATTAGAGGCATTTAACTCGGTACATAATGTGATATAATTTCTAAATTTACCAGATAAATGCTTGATTCTCATAAAATCATCCGCCGTCTCGGACCGCTTTGTGTCGCCTGCTGTCACGGTTTGTAAATGATAGGCCTAATATACCTTTGACCTTTGATATGTGACCATTCTAGACATATGGCTACGCCGACGATTTTGTCCTTCTCCACTCGGACAGCAATGGACAGAAGTAGAAAGCACATTACTACAATGGGGGCCCACGGGCAGAATATCTGAAGACCTGGCGACTGAAGCTGAGTGAAGCCAAGACACCCACTACTGCCTTCAACCCTTAAACAACAAAGAGGCTCATCGTCAGCTCAAATCAACCTCAATGGAAGCGCCTCGCCATACCATCCTACACCAACCCTACCTGGGAGTCAAGCTTGACTGGCAGCTTATATACCGGCAACCTACGAGTCCGTATGCGCCAGGGTATCTTCGAGGAATAACCTCCTGTGCCGACTTTCTGGATCTTCATGGGGTGCCAGCCCAACGACCGACGCACCATGCCTTGGTCGGTCTACAGCATGTGAAAGATGCCGCCCCAGCATGGTGCAAACAGATCTACACAAAGAAGCTGGACTGATACTCAACGAGTCCTTGAGAAAACCATCACTGGTGCCGGCAGTCCTTTTTACAACTCCATCTGACTTCCTACCAGGCTTCAGGCATTGCACCTGCTGTCCTGCAGTACTTCGGAGAACACCACACGCACAAAACTGGAAATAAGGCCCTGCTGGAAAACAAGCACATGTGCATTAACACCGTCAAAGAATCACACCAACTAGGTAGACAGAGGACGCTCTCGACGACCCTTCTGCCGAAAACGCCGCTAAACTATCCAGTTCCCCATTCAACATCTACAGACAGGAATACTTGCCTGGCTTGATACTCCAAGGCCAGACCAATTTTCTTCACACCTAGACACAGAACTACCACTGGCAGGCAAATTTTCTACCACGCAAGGAATGGGTCACCTTAAAACGGATTCGCACAGGAGTCGTTTCGCTGCAACAGCAATAGCACCGATGGGGATGCGGCCATTAGCCACCTTGCCAATGTGGCTCTCCAGCACAGGAATGGGATCACATTCTCAATGAGTGCCCTACCTGTCGTCCGGCGGTGGATAGATTTCTCTAACCCCAACCAACCACAGTGAGTTCTGGCTCCAACGCTATTTACAAAAATGTTTAGCTGCTGCCTCATACCCAAAAAGAGAGAAAGAAGACCTTTGACAAAGAAAAAAAAAACAAAATGAGGGTTTGCTGTAATCGCGTAAACCAAGTTGGTTTCAAAAGAACTTCAGTTTTTCAATTGAGGGTTGTGATTTATTGACTTTCAGCCAATCCTTTGAACCCATCCCTGTGGCACCTATGGACTGCCAATTTGTTTAAATCATTAAGTATGCAGATATTACATGCAAATGTAACCTTTTCACCCAACAGACAAAAGACATCAAACGAGAACAGACAAAAGACATCAACAGAGTATTCACTAGTAGCAAGTCGGTGACTAGCATAGAGTGATCCCTATGCGTTCTTCCAGCTATAAGGAAAGTCGTGCATGCATGATTTTTTTCATGAACAGATATTAATTTGGTCGAATCTTTGTTTAGATACATTCACATCAATCCTTTTCCTCTTTGATTCACACTTATTTGTCTATCCCACCCCCCCCTATGATTTTGCTAGTCTATCGCTTTAAACACTGCTAGTATCAACTTTATAATAATCCTCTAACCCAGACGAGCACCCGTATTAATCTCAATTTTTAAGCTTTCAACAAGTCTCATACAGTCCTCATTATTGATCAATCTCTTGTGCATTCACCACCACAAGCATAAAGCTTGTGCACTTCAGGGATGCCAGCTTAAATCGGGTTTGGTACATCCATTTTGGCACTGACACCGTAGCAGCTGGTTTCGGCATGCTTCAATAACTTCCGGGAGTGGTGTCCAGAATGGCTCCAACCATGCTCCTCCTTGAGCCAACCCATTCACTTAGTGCAAGGCAACTCAGGGTAAATGGGATCCAATGCTGACTTCAAACATATCCTGCTTGGAGGTTGCTCGTTAAGTTGAATGAGAGCTGGCCTGTGTAGGTGGTATTCCTTCCAGCACTCGGATTTGAGTGAACAGGTATTTGCGAGCATTGTTGACTAACTCATGCGTACTTGTTCTGTAATACAAGAGAATGACGAATCGCTCAAGAATAGCAAGAGTATTGGCATGAATTGATGAAGGGGGAATTGGAAAGAGATCAAGGCAGCGGTGGCTTTCTCATGAGCTTTCCCATATGTTCATTTGCTGTTTCTTTCCCCTTCCTGCCAAAGAATGAAAGGGTTGTCACATCCTGTAAAAGCAGAAAGAATTGCCAAAGCTGATCTTTTTTTCTGGACCCAAAGAGGGTGCAATGTTTTGTGTGCTGCAATGTATTCATATTTCGAACAGTCCAATATGCCAGCACACAGAATTTTGCAGGTTGATTGTTTGAAGTAGGTCCCATCACAGCCAGTATAACCACATCGTATCAACGTTCTCAACAGAAGTTTCTTGAAGCCTTGCCTTGCCGCATCAACGGCATGTTGTAAATAAAAAGCAGTCGTAAATTATGCTTCCTCATGTGACATGGAGCCAGATTACAACATCAAAGGACGTGGAGGAGAACAACTGACCCGTTTTTTCAGCTTTGACAGTTGCAATACTACTAATGTGATTTGACAAAATTACTGAATAGCTCAGTTTGTTCTCATCAACCCTTAAGAAGGACTGCCCAATTTCTAGATGTGGGCCCGATGTTGGATTTCCACTCGTTCGTCTTTCTCCACACACTCTCTTTGATCTAGCTGTTAATTTCAGACTGTTTCAATGTATTCATCCCATACCGATTCACAGTTGTTGAAGAGAGACTATCCAAAGCTTTGATGAACTCACTCCTTAATATGAGGGAAAAACACCTACGTGCTAATCCCATCTACGGAACAAGGTGTGTGCTTTCCACTACCGAACAGTGAAGAAAATGTCAGCTAAAGTTACTGTGTGGAACACCCCTGGAGCACTGTGATAACCCTGTCTACTGGACTGTTTACCATGGACCGCACCCTCTCTTATAAGAACCACATCGAGAAGAAGAAGAGTAAGTATTTCACGCAATAACATGACCAAACTTACAACTGGCACCAGATGGGGTGGACTCACCCAAATAACCCTAAGATCGACCGGCACTGGCCCTGTGCTACTCATGTGCAGAAGTATGCCTGCCCTGTATGGGAAAGGATCAACCCATGCCAAGGAAGAAGCTTGATTCAGAATTAAATGCCCTTCATGCCGGCTTTATCACAGGATGCCTTTGTCCAACACCAACGGAAAAACTTATACATCCTAGCAGGAATTGCTCCACAGACATCCGTCGTATCGTAGTGTAGCAGAAAGAACTAAGCTGCCAAGTATATAATGTGAAGTACCCTATGTCTGGACATAGACCTGCTGCCAACCGCTTCAAATCCAGAGAGTTTCTTAAGCATAAAGTCCAACCTCTTGCAAACAGTCTCTAAGGCGGTCAAGAGGGTCGCATCTTGTGGAAAAGAAAGATGCATCAACCAAGTAACATCCTATCGTCATTTGAACCTTGTGAGAATCTCCCACCTGGAGCTGACTCCTTCATGAGCTGAATGGCGGATGCCTCAACAGATTTGAGAACGACGATGGCCAATCTAAGGTTTCCTTGCAGAAAGTGGGGCTACCTGGAAACAGCTCAGGACACTACATGTACTTGTGGTTGTGGAAAAGCACCGCAGACAATGGAACATCTCTTGGTCTTTCTGCCCACTGCTGGAGCAACAAGCACATACAAGGACCTTGGGAATTCAGTAAAGCACCAATCTCTGGCTGGATCATATTTTTTTGAGAATCAGTGTGTTGGACTACGATAGAAGAAGAACCCATACCAAATCAACACCGGCTCACATGTTTGCAAATATGACTGACGTATATGGCTCAAATACATCGTTGCATCCTTGCCTGGGTTGAGCATGTTTACAATAGCTGCGCCATCTAGATAACAATCTCCATTAGGTGTGTGTTCTGTGGCTGGCAAAAGTTTACTCGACTTGCAAGCAATTTGTTAGATCTGCTTTGGATCCACTTCGGAGACTGCCATGCATTGAAAGAGATGGGGCCAGCCTTGTTCTCATGTTTGAAGAACTCGTCCAAGTTACCATCTCGAACTTGACACGATAAGCGGAAAAGAGTTGCACAGAGGCACTCTTTAGGGAGGAGATCTGGAGTTTTGTATTAGATTTGGTTCTTATTTTTCCGAAAGTTCGACGAAAACAAAGCATTTTGTTTTTCATGATGACATCACTGGAGTACTTCTCCTGTACACCGATCTCTTACCATTCATTCATATTGTTTAGTGCCATGCCTCTCAGCTTCTCTAACAGTCCTGATCATTTCACTGCTTACACTAGTTTTGTGTCAAGCACAAGCATATCATTGCTGTCTTCTAAAACGGATTGCCCATTCCGTAAGTGTTGATTGTAAGTGACTAAATTACATGTTGTTTAATAAAAAGTGTTCAACTTCGACAGAGGTATATGTATCTCATCATAGATTGGTGAAGATAGTGTATAGCCGGACGGCCCCTGATATTTGGGGGGTCTGGTCTAGCTGCACTACCTACTAGGAAAGTTGGAAGTAATGTTTTTAGATAGAACCTGTCTAAATATTCATTGGGTTTTTTGGATAAATAAAAAACTTCTGAAATCAGCGCAAAACATTAGTTTGATATAACTGCTTTTTAGTATGTTTTGTTTTGTTTGTTGTTTTATTTGTCTTTAGCCTGGTTACACATTCAGTGGATAATACAAATAATCCTCTGTTCTTCCATGTTGCCCAGGGGCCACTACGAAAAAAAACCTCTAAATTACAAAATAATACCTATACAGAATTACGAAAAGAAAGTGATTTACCTTAATGATTTTTAAAACATACAAGGGAGTATTAAATACTCCTTATTAATTTCACTGATGTCCAATAGGTCAAATTTTGAGCAATGTTTAGGGGTAGGGTTAAACACAACAAAACTTCGAGCACACTTTCAAAATCTGAACACCAAAGTCCTAAAATTGTTATCCTTGAGTAATTAAAAATCAGTTTAATAAGGTTGTGTGATTTTAAAAATCTAGAGTGTATAATAATAATTGGGTATAGTTATAGCCATTTTAATGTAATTAAGTGGCATTTGGGGCAAAATTAGCCAATTCTGGGTTATGTTCCTTTTAAAATAGGTGATCCACAACATATACATGGTGAATTGTGCCAATTTTGTTTCTTGAAGAAGATAACATTATAAATGCTGGTCAGATTTTCGGGAAATTGAATGAAACCCCAATATGGTTACTTTTTTAGTAAATAGTGTTACCACTACCCCTTAAAAAAATGGCCCCAAAATCGCCCCCAATTGGAGCATACAGTGAAATAATAAAATTGCTGTAGCAAAACTTTTGCCCTATTGCAGATTTTTTTATATTAACACTACTGTATCATTGATAGACTCAATTTAAAAAAAATTGATTCAACTTTTAGTAGGTGAGTGCAGGGGTAGGTAACTAAAAAACTAGATCACTTACAGAGATTTAGTCCCGTACTAATATAATTAATTTATCATTTATTATTGCTTAATAAATAAAGCAATATAACCATAAAATATTATTAAAAACTATAAAAGGAAGCTGATCTAACACTTTTTAAGTTAAAATAAGATAATGGGTGGTTCAGGATAGCAAAATGACCATTGGGGTCATAAGAACTTGTGACCCTCGTCCGACCAAAGGGTAAAGTTCTACTACATTCCCGAGGGGGGGGGGTTTTTGGTGGTAGCGGTAGCACCAACAATTTTTTCGTTATTAAGGGACAAACATATTGTTTGATAGACCGAGTGGTAGCGACATAGGTCTTTTTCAAATGAAGTACAAACATATCAAGTTTTGTTTTAAAACAATATGACGCATAGTGACGTCGTAATGTGAGAGTTTATAAATAGATTGGTCGAATCAGAGGAAAATCTCCAAAATCAGGGGTTTCAACATCAGTCAAGCAAAACTTGGTACTTTATTGGCACAATGATGGGGGACAAAGTAAGGATCATATATGTTATTCCTTTTATAAACAATAAGAAAAAATAATACAATATTGTCAGTATTGCTTTGCAGGGAGTAGCATCAATAGTAACATAAAAAAAGTTTTTTACCATTTTTGACATTTTACAAGAACAGACTAGGCAAGTGGGACCCCCCACCTTCCAACATTGAAGGCACCCTGACACCCCCAGGTGGAGTAGTAGTACTCCTTTCTTTCGCTTCAATAAAATGACCACAAAGGATGTGAACTTACAATTACATTAAAAACCTTAGATCATATTGTTGTTGTTTTTGTGCGACGGGGAATCATTTTGGGGTGGGTAACCCCCCCCCCGGGGGACGATGGTTAATTTAGTAGTACTAATTTCAATTTTCATACCAGTATTAATTAATATACAGAGCTACATTAACTCAAACTAATAATTTAGGCTAAGTAAACACATGAAATACTGCATTTACCAACCGGAAAAGTAAATGGACCTCAGATGACCCCAAAGGACCCTCAGTTGACCTTGAAGATTATGACGGTGAGGTGGTTCCATATCTTAAAATGATCAGTACTTGATTGGAATCATTTGCCAAGTTTCATACTTTTATAAGAGAAATGCACAATTCTTTACAATATTTGTCACTATTGCTAACTCTGTTACACTTTTGTTGATAATATAATTAACCATGCCTGCATTCAACTCAAGTGAATCCAGCAAAGATGAAAAGGTCAAATGATGGTTTAAAAGTTTCACTTTTGCCAGGGCCCTACTTTTTGCAAAAAGTCAACTATTTTGGGAAAGGTCCACTTTTGCAAAAATCTGCCTATCTGTGAGAACTTCTAGCTGTGGCCGGTTGAAAAATATGACAAAAAAGTCACCTCTGGATTCCAACCTTGTTCCAGTTGGACCTCGTCACTGGTTGTGTGTTGCATGGATCACACAAAATATAGGTAAACTTTTATATGTATACTAGTGGTGGGCTTTTGCCCTGATCGTGTGAGCCTTGCGTTCTCCGAGGATGATTGACATGCCCAAACTAGTGATTGATGCTTTTGTTAGGGTGGCAGATAATTATTATTTTTTTAAAGGGGCATTCTTGATACACAGCCTCGCCCCCCCCCCGACTTACCTAAAAAATGTTGAGATGTTTATATCATCTGAAAACCGTTAGCCTTATATACACGTAAGCTGCCCAATCTTAGTGCAAAATTCGGTCGCGTCTGTAAGAGAAATTCGCAATTTTGTATTTTCAGTGTTTTATATTATTCAAAGCTTCTACAGCACATTGGCCAATGGAACTGTTGGAAACAAGCAATTGCTCCATAACACTAAAAACCGCAAGATCGGGATCAGCCCAAATTCTGAGAATATATAAGCTCTCTCAGGATTCTAGTAACTCCCCCCATGAAATAAACAGCAGGGTACTGAAATCACGAAATGCACTTGAATTAGTGATTTTAATGATTTAGAATCAGCATTTGTGTGCTCAGTAGTAAATACCACCTACTTGAAGCAATTTTGACGCAAACCCCCGCAGCCGCGATGCAAGTGCTGTAAGCTGCTTAAAACTAAACACCGGGGTCCGTCTGCTCATTCAGTCCCGGTAAGGGTATTTAGCGGATTGACTTGGTTTTCAGTTTGTAGACTTATTTACCCATCTTTCACATTCATGCGGGGAAAATTGCAATATAATTTTAAAGAACAATATACAGATGTTGAATCTGAAAAAGGACAAATTTTTATTATGGGAATAACAGCCAATTTTTGGAAAAAAAAAATAAAGATTTGATGACCGTCACGGCATTGATTGGTTTATTAATATTTTGCTTCGGGGGACCCATTCATGGTAAAAAAGACGTACGTATCCCTAAATTGGAAACAAAACAAAACCGAATTATCGTCATCGTCGTACGTCGGTTTTTGATCAGTAGGGGAAAAGGTAAATTTGTTTCTACTGTTAGACATAATAAACGGTGTGTCCTTTTAGAAAAAATAATAGCACGTTTGGGCAGAGGGTCATATGTACAAACCTTGATTTAACATTAGGTCGGATTTATATATATCGGTCGCCCCCGAAGAGGGGCCAACTGATATTTGATACCTGACACGTGACATGGTACCTGACAAAAGTGGACACCAAAACTATCATCTCGTTACGTTTATAACTACAATACGGCAAAGCAGCAGCAAGCGCATTCTGTCTACTCTGTTGGTCACAGCGTAAAGTCGATCAAGATGTGAGACTATACTGTGGTTCTGTACAGGGAGGGTAGGACACGTCTGGCTCGATTTGGGCATTGGGATGTACAATTTGTGAAACTGATACGTGCATTTACTATGGAGTCCGGGGTCCCAGTGCCATTAAAAAATTCATCTCTAAAACCTGGTTCAAAAAATCTAGTAATATCATGATAAATTAAGAAAAAAATATGAAGTTGGAATCATCAGGCTTCTGTTAAATTACCTATACATAACTCAAAACTCCAGAAACTTCCCCTGCAAAGTAATCTCTATCACAACATAATACCCTGAACATACGCGCCATGGCTACAGAGCTATGCGCTTCTGTAGCCATGCGCACCGAAACCACTCTAATATCAAAACGCCCTATTATAATTATTATACACCCAAACCATTGCACTCCTGGATGCTGTACCGTGGTTTCAGCAACTGAAATGCACCAAATAGCATGCAATATGCGTATACACACCTTTGAAAGTTGTAATCATCCGTGAATAGGTGCTCTGCTGTTTCATTTTTTTTTTTTCCAGTCTGATGCTTTCCAGATAAACCTATTGTAGCTGTGGGACCCATGCTGTTTTTGGCTGTTCAGTAATTTACTTGTTACAGCTTTAGAATGGCATACGCAAACAAAAATTCACATGATGATTTAATCAGCCTCAGCTCATTAGGAATTCAGTTTGTTGCGGTTTTGTCCATTACAAGAGTTGATATAGTAGAGGAAAAGGAAAGGATTAAAAACACAAGAATAGGTTCCACATCTTTGAAACCACTGAATCTGAAGCAGTTTATTTCTGCAAAGGATAAAATTGAAAAAAGATTCCGACCGTCAGCATGGCCAGGGCGGAAGCAATATTTTTTGGGGGGTGTGGGGACTTCCTTTGAAAAAAGTGGACCTTTTTGGTGAAGGGGACCTACACCCATAGCAGGTTAGACATTCATGTGAAGTAAAATGAGTGTTTTTGAGTAGGGACAACATTTTTTTGCCTGAAATGATTGATTAGGGTTGTGTAGGATAAGGAATTGGCCGGGTGCCACCTGGGCATCCCATCCTTGAGCATTTTGGAAATCCAGATGGCGTCGCCATAAATGATAATTACTATTCAACCCTATATTATCAAAACTATGGGTTACTAGATATACTATAGGATCCAATACACAAGTATGGCAAGTGGAAAAGGAAGGTAAAGAAGGAAAGGAAAAAGGGAAAGTTCCTCCTCATCCCCCCTGTCTATTCATTCCCTCTCTCCAAATCCAATAATTTTCAAAATATCCATTAACAGTAATCCTGCGATAAAAATAGACGAGAAGTACTTAGGTTATGTGTAGCACAAGTAAATGTATTTCTGATCTTTTAAAATTGTTGCAAACCATGGAACGTCCATCAATATGGCAGCCAAAACGGGAACATTTCAAAAAATACTTGCACAAATATAAGTATTTACGCCCTTCAATCGAAATCAACGTGGTCAATGCATTAGAAATGTACCTTTGTGGATCCTAACCAATGACAAACATACGTTTCAATTGTTTTAATGCGCAAAATCGAAATAAAACTAATACGGTGCAAAGTTGTCAAAAATACCATAGAATTACATTTTTCACATATTTGCCACTCAATTATAATTTGACCCATTGTTATTTTTCTCGGGATTACCTGGTATCCCACTGGTGATATCATAGGTAATTTCAATTGTTTCATTGACACAATTAATTTATACTTGAAGGTAATACTTATAGACACTTTAATTAGATATTAAGTTTTGGCTGCCATATTGATTGAACGTCATTGTTACAAACTTTAAAAGGGTCAGAAAGACATTATTGTGTCTAAACAACAAATCTAAGTAGTCATGTTTATTTTTTATCGCATGGTATTTTGTGTTATATGGCCATATTTTAAAATTATTAGATTTGGCTTCCATTTTGAATTTTGAGTATTATGACTTATGGACAAGTGCAATGCATTTGTTCATGGGTCCTATAGTATATCAAGTAACTCCATAGTTTGATATATATGGTTGAATAGATAATTATCATTTGTGGCGACGCCATCTTGGATTTCTCAAATGCTCAGGATGCCCAGGTGGCAACCGGCAAGATTCTATTGTACGCACCCTATCTATCCATCTTCCAGCAGAAAAATTGTTTGTCCATACTCAATTTTACGGTCAGGCCTTAAGTGGGACCATGGCTACCTGACTACCACTAAAATGTCCTTTTTTGTAATGTTTGATACATCTCATAACCAAAACGAGTGGTGTTTTTGTAAAAAAATCTCTACATTTTGCAATTTTAGCATTTTATCAAAAAAATCGGCAAAAGTGGACCTTTTGTCAAACCCACATCTACCCATCCCCCACATATGGACCTCGGCATGGCTTCTGCAAACCTGATTAATTGGTTATACTTTTCTTCTCTTCTCTTTGTGTGTGTGAAGTCTGTGCACAAGTAGACCAGGCCTGTAATCACGTACAGACATAGACAAACTAGTTGGCTCAGCTGCATTAATTTGTGTGCCCACAACAAATACAGGGTGTTCAGAAAGAATTACACCCTATCTTGGGAACCATAACTTCACAAAGTGAGTATCACATTTGATAAATTTAAATAGAATCTGAAACCACAATTATCATTTTTTAAGTAAAGAGCATTCGATTCGGTTTTCAGTAGAATTTGAAGAAAATAAGCGATTATGTAACACATGTCAAATGGACACTTCTTCCAAGTTTTGTAAATAAGTGTAAAGACAGAACAGGAAAAGCAAATAATAAAATACGGCTCATTTTCTTTCATTATTTATTTAAAAAAAAAAAAATCTCGGGGGGGGGGAGGGTTGGTATGGTCTGGAGTGCCTCACATTTTATTGCGACATGTCCGTTCATCTGAACGTGCCTCGTCCCAAACTATAAGTTCAGTTAAAAACTTGCAGGCCTGGGTGGAGCCATGACAGAAGGTTATCTGCGTTGGTAGTCTGCTACTGGGAAAGAATGCTTCTTTGATTCTATAAGGGTGAAATTTCAGTTCTAAGCGGGTAATCCTGTTAAAGCGTGATTGTGGATCCGGATTAGTGGCACATGTTCGTACTGCAAATTTGTCCGTATGATGTCTTGCAATGTTCTGTTGTAAAGTTGGGGACGTTTTCTCCGCTTTCCACAGCGACTCTTGTTCAGATTTTGACTTGTACCCGTGTCACGGTACTTGTCACGTTGTCTTCTTGCAATGAGGATTTCTGTGGAATCTTAATCTACATCCTGCCTGTTCAGAGTAATGATGACAGGTTCGGCGAAGACTGTTTCGGCGTATCCTGAAAACACAAACGCCCTTCCTTTGTATGGGCGACAACTGTTGACCAACCATCTGTCTCGTGCCAGTACTTTCATTAACACGAGTATAGATTAAAACAAGCCGAAATTTTGAATTTGCACTCAAATCATGCCGTTATTAAATGTAGAATCCAAACAATCATATTGGAATAAGATGTCTAGTGAATACAAATATGTGAATAATCTTATGCTCAGTTTAGAAATGTGTGGTGGCTCTCTGTACAGGAAAGGTAAACCCATTCTTTTATGTCAGGTATTGCTAATAAATCATTCTCCAGGACGGATGGAAGAAATAACACCCAATTTTCCGTCTTAAATGATTGGTTTGACTTTATTGGGTGCTTTGCCTCCCCCCCCCCCAAAAAAACCACCAATATTGCCTGACAAGTAAGTTAATATGCGAATCCCCTTATTCATCCCGACAGTATCCGCTCTGTGAAATGTTGCCATCAGCCCCCTTGCCCACCACGATGTGTTGAAAACAAAAGGCACAAAAAGAAATTATTTAACAACTAATGATGAGCGTAACGACGACCATGGCGCGTTCCCCCCGGCTATTCAC
>JAMKCH010013006.1:0-36787 GCA_023653785.1 Ophioderma brevispina
ATCAACAATCCCATGAAATTGTTGACCCTAAAAAAGCACCAAATGACCGAAACTTGAAACAAATTAATAGCTAAATACAGTCGTCCCCCCCTTTGGGTTGTATGTTCGTAATTTAATTGGTAATCAGAGCGAAAATAAGCGTTCTCGTGCCTATTCTAAAAAAAAACGGGAACAATCCAGGGGCAACTCACTGATCTAGTGGGGCTACTGGTGCCTATGTTTAAATTGGGAATTTTTAACTGTAAAATGAAATCACCGTTTCAAAATCTCACATTTTAACCATGAATGCAGAAATTATTCAAGGAAACAAGTGAGTATAGATATAAATATAATTAGGACAACAAAATCAAGAAAGTAGATTTCAATAATGCCTGTTTTTGTACTGATTTCTGAATTTGCTTATCGGATCGCTGCGGCACAAACCACCCCGGCTTTTTCAACACTCCCGTGCGTAGCGGTGGAGAGGTAGGTATGGACGACTTGCAATGCTACGTGACGAGCTAGTAATTTGGATGCTCCTTAGCCTCCTATACAAATCATGACAGGTGTGGTGAATTAGAAAGTTTCACAATTTTGGGTACTGTGAAACTTCAAGAACGTTCTCATCTTTAATCATTTCGATGGGGATCTGTTTTAGTAGAATTTGTTTTACCCGCTTTGCAAAACTCAGAATTTTTACATCTTTCGGTATCTGTTTATTTGAAATCTGTCGTTAAAAAATTATAACATTACATGAATAATATGGTTCCATAATGCTATGCATTGTATTAGTTCTGCTAGCATAACTCCACAGACCTACTGCGCATGTCAACATGTCAGACGTGTTCTGAGAGTCGTTCTCAAAAAACCTCAAAAAACCTGCAAATCTTCATAGTGGCGAAAGTATGGTACTTACGAAAGGCTTATCCATGCCTGCTGAAACAATGACCAGATCAATTTTGGTAATGCAAAGTCATGTCGGCGGCACTTACCTGTTTCATCTGCATCCACATGTAGTCGTAGAAGTCTCAGCCACCCTATTGCCCACTATATTTATTTTTAGAATCCATTGCATATCGAAAATTAGCGTAAAACTTCTGGAAACGTGCATACTTCAGTGTAGTTTGTCCGATGATCAAACATGTCTATTAGTTGTGTTGGGATAGTGACGTCGAAGACCAGAAACGAGTTCTCTCTGCCGTACCGGCCGCACGCTTATTGTGTGTTTTACACACACGCACACACACTGTATGCGTGTTGGGAAATATTACAATCATTTGACATGTGACTGAATTTAAACCGAAGGTCGCTGGCAGCTGTCAAGCAGGTGGATATATCGCCACATTTTGGTAAACAAGACAGTGGACCCATGTGAATCGCTGACACCGGGATTTAAACTTTTCGCCGATTTCTTCTTTGCAGTAAGGGATCGTTCATTAACGAGTAGAAACTTTGGTACCAAAAGCCGTAGTTAGTCCCCTGTGATATCCGGTAAGTGAGCATATTTCTTTAAGAAATTTTCTTATTTTTTGTTGTCTCCTGTCAACCGCGTTTGTCACATGTTAGTTTTTGGTTTCTTGTTGGATACTCTGCCCACATCCTCAAAGTTGTTGACCCGAGGGCTTACACCGAGAGATGTGGTACCATATAAATCTCACACAAGGAAGGACTTTTCATGCATGTCAACCGAGAGAAGCGCTCAAGGCTGAGTAGGATGATACTGATTCTCTTCGTCTGACCAACATCGTGATGCTACACCCTTCACCCTCAGGTTGCTACCCAACGTAAATATTCATATAAAGATGTAATTTATTTATTCTTAAATATCTTTAAATATATCATATATATATCATTATGTAATGTACTGACTGAATGAAAATGCTAATACAACTATCTAATATCGAATATGTCTTAACATGTTGTGTCATTAGCAGATGTGGAGTTATGCAAAACACACATGGAATCCCTTTCCCCTGTTACCTACCTCAACTTGTCGATCTCAAATCCCTCTAAATGTATGATATATCCCTGTTTTCACTATCAAACCCAACTTGAGATCCTATATAATGCAATGATATATTGAAAAAAAACTTAAAAGAATTAGAAATTAAAATTTTGAAGAAAATTGGACACAAATCACTTCAGCAGAGAAACGGTTGTTTTCGTCTCCAAAATGATGGATTTCTACTGTTTTTAGACAAATTTTTGAGGAGTACTATTTCACAAGGTAATTATTATCTAAGGAACATATCAACTCGATTCTGATTTGCTTTTGGGCGTATTTTGTTCTTCTGCATTCTGCAAATTTTGGCTCTTTGAAATGGCCTGCTCATGCTGGTATTGGGAAAGGTATTCCATTGGGTTTTGCATACTTCCATCCATTAATGACAACAGGTTAAAGACATAATGTGAGTTATCTTGCAGAACTATGCATGGTCTGGCATTTGGTGGGACCATTTTAGAAAGTAAATTGTCTCGTTTTAATTTAAAATTTAAAATCAAACCCTGCGATCAACATTGATGGAGAGTTGTTTCTCTTGCCAATATGGGTATCTCAATCTCCATTTAGAAATGATTTTGCCAAGGTTTCTTTGTTTTAAAATCTACTACTAAAACACTTCATACAAGATGTGATCACAAGAAGAAACCTTGATATTTTCGTTAAAATACAAAATAATACCTTTTTAGGGATTTCAGGCATCTCAACCTAGTGGTGGGCTATAGAGGGTCATCTTTTGGGTCCATATTTTTCAACGAAAAAGCCCAAATGGCCCGCCATATTGGCCAAAATCAGATTTGTACCATAACTTGATGATAGACGTTTTGTTTAAATCACCCTCATTTTTGTGGCAATAACCCATGTTTGGCCTGCAAGGAATCTTCTATGCAACTTTCCTCTCACCACGACTTTCCGTTTTCTCTCGATATTGCAGTTTCAGCTTAAAATTGGACTGCGAGGTGTGCTTTCCCAAAAGTACACATCAAAATCAAAAGTTTTTTTTAAATTTTTAACTGGTGATGCAACATCAGAATTGTGGATTCATCATTTCCTGAAGATTAGAGCTATGTAACCACTTACCTTTTTTCCTGTGGCATCAATTTAAATTTGATGAAAGCACTCACATTGGAATATACATGGGTTCAACAAACTTCTTATGTGTGGGTTCAATGGAGGGTATTTTTAATGACATTAAAAAGGCCTACAGCATTCAAACTGCAACACCCTGTAAGGAACACATTCAATACTCAACTGGCGGGCCGTTTCCGGTTCTGCCCGTTTCGCGCGGTTTCAATTAATTCAGTGAGTTTGCTGAATTAACTTAAATCGGATTAAGATTCAGAAGATTGAGAGGATTAAATGACCACCTGGTACCGGGCAGAACCGGAAAATGCCCGCCGTTGAGTAATTGATTTGGTCCCTAAGTCAAATTTTCAGCAGTGTTCATAATAGAACTCTCTTCACCCTTTCGGTCCTCGCCTGAAACTTGTTCGGCAGAGACTTATAATCAGTCTTCTGTCTGTCCTGTCTGTCCCCGGTCTGTCTGTCTGTCTGGTCCGTCGCTGTCTGTATGCTGTCCATGCTGTCGTCTCCTGACGGTCCGTGTTCACGGGGCTTTTGCACGATATAGCTGATTTCCGTAAGGGCATGATGATGTACCCTTGGGGAAAGAAGATTTTGGGCTAAGATATCAAATTAAGTAATATTTTCATAATTAAAAGAAATTTTCTGCAAGGCTTGTGTACAAGTTTTTCGGATTTTCCCCCTTTTAATAAGTAAGATAAAAAATGTAAGGCGTATATTATGTAATTGGTGGAGGATGGGAGCGGCTGGAGAGTTCTCGAACTGATGAGTTTTCGGCGTAATTTTCGGGCACTTACGTATAGGCAAATGAGCTAATTATATGCCAAAAACAGCTAATTGCCTAATAATTTTTGAAACGTTACCTTGGAGTACGGAAAATTCCCTTCACTTCATGAAAGCCTATCATGGGTGCGCAAGCTTTTTTGCAATTTGAACGTGTGGTGATACATGGCGGTCTTAGTAATGCAAATGAGCTCATTAGACACATATCGAGTGCAAGTAAATTGCTGCGCGCATACGTATCTCTAATGTGAACAAACTACCCATCTATGGGCCGATTATCGGGTACCCATCAGGGAGTCCCACACGGACGTCCTCTGGCGTCGCATCGGACAAGTCATAGCTTATGTCCTAACAACTCGTAACTGACTAAGTTAAAATCTAATTACCCTAACCGAGCAATATCTTGACGGCCAATGTACCTCACATCAGTTTTTGAGGGGACAGCAACACCTGAAGAACACTCATAAGAAACCACGTCACTCCAACCGGTCCGCTCGCCGTGTACTTAGTCCAACAGACACATGAGTAATGGAGACGATCGGCCATGGTGCCAATGCAGGAGTTCAGCAACCGGAAAAAGCCGACCAAATATCACCCCGTACATTCTGGCAGCATTTTTCGTGCATGTTCACACACCACTCACACCAGTCTATGAGCTGCGTGGTAGATGCCACACAACACGGTCATGGTGTATACACTCCGTGCCTACGCGCTGAGGTCATCTACTAAGATTAGCTTGTACATTGTCTGCGAGTCTCGACCCGGATATATCCAGAATCTGCAAACCTCTCGCCACATGCTTCTAGCTCACACTGGATACCACGAAACATAACTACACACCAGGGCATCTATGCCGGACATCGTTTGTCATCACCACATCCACAATTGCAGTGGTCAAACGTGTGCCCGTGCGAACTCAGCAATACGATCCCACACAGTGTCTGCGGTCAAACAACATAGATGAGTTTGCTCTGACATAATGACAGACTTCGACAATGAAACCGGAAAGTTCCACCTGAACGAGCCATGTCCTACCGAGTAATAAGTCCGGGCTATAGAACTAGACGCAACTGCACATGAAATGTGTAGTACAAACAAATCTTTGGCCTCAATAGAGACAAACACCCTGGGTTCCCATAAAGCCCACATCATGCGATAAATGCCGTAATGCACGTCGCACTGACGTAACTAACAACGGAGGAGACGGTGGTAACGTCTTCTGGATGGGGTTGAATCAGACGTCTGTCTGTGAATCCGAAGCAAGGGCATGCGCCCTTAAAAGGGCTGTAAACAGCACACCTACTTACTACAAGTCGTCCGCTGCATCTCTATCTAAATACTTTAAAATGGCAACACTGCGAACCCTAAGAAATTGAAACATATTTAAGGTAAACAAACTCCTGAATCAAATTCTTTGACGGGGTAGTATGTACACATTCACACTGACCACATGACAAACCTGAGAACATGTCTAGTCCATTACAACGTGCAGGCACACGCGAACGCACCTAGAACCAGCCATCATTTGAATACAGACCGCAATCAATACCTGGGCAAATTTAAGACTCACCGAATGCTAAGTGTGCCTCCAGGACACACCTTCTAAAGTGCAATGCTGGCCGTCTCACATCCATTCTATGACATCCCCATAACCAATATTACACATGTGCACTCGGTCAGCCGCGGTCGTCCGCAAACATGATTGTGCAACAGTCAACACATTCACGCCTACAAGACTCAATCAATGACCTACGCGGACCTTCAACTGTCGCCCCTCTCTTCTGGTGGCGACCCCTCATCCATTGTATATCTCACACAGCCTAGAAAAGTTAACGATTACAACTTACTGCTACCCAGCCTCACTGCAACTCAATTACGACAACTATGGATGAAATCATGGTACCAGATACAAATTGTGACCCTACAACTCAAGAGCGCCCACAAGTACGTACGACACAGTGTCGTCCCTTCTCACGAGCTCACTAGAATGGATACTGCCGTAATATACATATGAGACAGACGTAGACACACACGCATCTAGTCGCTGCGTCATGAACAAACATTGCCCAAAAGAGGGCCGTCTGACTGGATACACAGCATCCACGTAACTCTTCCTCAGTTCTCAGAATGCCCCAGTACATCTACTTAGATTTCTGTTGCACCTGAATAGCACTCACTGTTCAGCGAAGACATTTAAGCGCAGTGATACAGCAAGGATCAGAGTTGAATATGTAGTGCTCACTCACTTACGATGGTGGCGAGCAAGTCACGAGAAATCGGCCCCTTTACATCGGCCCACATCACGACTCTCGTGGGGAGTATCTGGTGTCCACGATCCCGTCCATTATGATTCACCCAAAAGATGCATGGCATCGTAGCTGTCATCAGCGAAGGAATTTTGCCCTATCCGTGTACAGTTTTCAGAGATACATAATTACGCATAACAAGAATCAATACGATGCGGACCACAATTCATGCCGATACAGGCCGTCATTACGTCAACCAACCACTCGGTTGACACTTTACATGAACCACATCAAGGCACCACGACGATGGAGCACAGTGTGGCTAGATGACAACCATACCCATTCAGAAAGGAGTCAGAGCGCCCACACGCACTCTCCCTTCCCGTCAATCCACAAGACGCCGCCACACTACTATGCTGCTAGGCCATGCCCAACCAAGAGAAGCAGTCCGCATGGGCCCTAGCCCTCTCTATGTTCACGACAAGGCTTTCATGCAGTGAAGGAATTTTCGTATCCAATGTACCGTTTCAAAATTATAGCAATAACGCTGTTTTTTTGCATATTAATTCTCTCATTTGCATACTTAATTGCCGAAATACCCCGTGCAAGATTTAGGTCTTCAGCCATTGAGCGCACTGATGATTCCGTCAGGGTCAACCTTCCATCCGACGTAACCCCTCTCCATCCACCAGTTACATAATCATACGCCTTACGAACGCCTAAAACTTGGACCGCCAACATGCCAATGCGACCCTGAGTATGACAGTACAACCATAGTCTATCTCATTGTCCTTCCCCCATGTTATAGGCCCCATTAGAACTTGCACACATTCATCTGTAAAACCCTTCATGGGCAGTTTTACGCCCAAACTTCTTTCCACCAGTTTACCATCATAGCCTTACGGAACTCCAGAGAATCGTACACAAGCCCGTGAAAACGGACGCCAGGCAACATACAGCATGACACAGAGACACAAGACTGACAGACAGACAGTACAGACAGACAGACCGACAACAGAAGAGTGATTACTAAGTCTCTGCGAACAAAGTTCAGGCGAGACAAAAAGGTGAAGAGAGTTTTATTATATTCGAATACGGGCTGACAATTTGACTTAGTGACCAAACAGAACTATACTCAACCCATCCAAGTCCTGCCACGACAAGCCGAGACCTGAACCACTGGCATTTTCCGGTTCTGCCGGTTCCAGGCGGTTCATATAATCCGCTCAATCTGCTGAATCCTTTAATAAAATCCTATTAAGTAATTCCAGCAATCAATAATAATTGAACCAAACCTCGCGGACCGGGGCAGAACCGGAAAAACGCCCGGCCAGTTTTTGAGTATTGAAGTTTGTTCCTAGTAACATCAGCAGCCCACGAACGTGAACGTCGGCATGATACTCAGAGGGTCAGCTACAAGAGACCAAGGAAAATTTACTCTGACACGTAACGGCCCTAACACTAAGTCTGAGTATGCGCTTGATAGACTTGTTCCCTAAGATACAGATACCTGAACGTGCTTACAACCCCATATACTACAATCACCGATGACAACGCAATCGGACATAGACGACTGTACACACCGAATCCATGAGGATCCAGAGGGCGAAGGACAGCAACACCCATTAAGCAACACACCTGCCACTATTGTTGACCCCCTGTATATTCCAATGTGAGTGCTTTCATCAAATTTTTAAAATTGATGCCACAGGAAAAAGGTAGTGTGTACAATAGCTCTAATCTTCAGAAATGATGAATCAACAATTCTGATGATGGGCTCACCATTTAAAATTTAAAACTGTGTTCTGCGATCTTGGATCGCAAGTGTGCGTTTTCTTGTGTGCGTGTGTGACACAAAGTGCCGCTCACCCTCTCGCATCCGGCGACCGAAATCCCAGCGCGTTTATAAGGCTAGAAACCACCACACATACGCACCGTACAAAAACAACGCCACTGCTGAGTGCGTCTGCGAGCGGTTGCCACATCTATGGCGAGCGTACGCCATCTGTAATATTCTGCAGGCCCGCAGACAATCACCAGACAGGGCAAGTGAAATACTACTATTGCCCAAAACAATAATGATCCAGTGCGTAGTCTATTCACATAAACAACATAATCAGAGATCATATACCAAGTTATGGTCAAATAGATTTTGCCAATATTGGCGGCCATTTGGGATTGTTCGTGAAAATATGACCCAAATATGACCCTCTATAGCCCACCTCTAGTTTGGAAGGCTGAAATCCCGCAAAAGTTTCATTATTTGTATTTTAAAGAAAAAATTCAAGGTATTGCATGGATTGGAAGGGACCTAACAGATCCTATCTTCAGAATCTATGCACCGACAATAAAACACATGCCGCGAACATCAGCCCATGGCGATTAATCCACCAAGACAGTATCGATGAAAAGGCTAACCGTGAACGTTGACGTACGAGTAACGGTAGAAAGTCAATTGGGTCAGCATAAGTGAGGGCGGATGTGTATTGTACCAAATCTGTGAAATATGTTATCTCAAGTCGCCCGGCACAAAGCACACCTTTCACGGCTAAACACAACGACCCTCTATGTCAACCACAATGGGAGTCAGTGTCTAACTACAGGACTGGCCAATCGATGGAGCCAACTGTCAGAAAATGTAGACTGATAAAGCAGCACACACTGATGCCCTGATTCCATCACAAATGAGCGGCGCCACAAGACCTGTGAACAGACCAAAACCAACCGTCTCAGCCCCTAAGACTCAGAGCTCGCAAGTCGGGTAAAACTCGTCAGCCAGGCTGGACCGTGGCAATGCAGATTAGCCAGACTGATTACATAAATACAACTATACTTTTACTTTCTAATGTCTCACCAAATTCCCATACAAACCATAGTTCTCTGTACAACCACCTAGACGACGACACACACGTGATAGACGCAACAGCTCAATTTACCATAGTCAACTGATACGGCCCTTATCACTCCGAATATGGCGCGAACTTCGGATCGTCATTAAAGGTGTGCACTGAGCTAGTCACCGACTCACATAAGTGTTGCATTGCGAAACACACTCCTACAAGAAATGACATTGGTGGACGCGCACATCGATAACAGCCCCGAGTCCTCCTACAGGCAAGAAACGACACACGAAGAACGTGACTACCCAAATGTAGGTAGAACATGCAAGGTGTAGAAAGACTCATGAGTGAGGAAATGTACGTACCCCATTGTCAAAGCTGGCCTAATACCACCGTGTCTGTTCAACTACTACCAGTGTGACCAGGAACTAATTTCGTCCGACGTCGACTGCAGAAACGAACAAAAATACCAAAAGCATTCAGAATCGAGTTGATAGTTCCTTAGATAATAAATTACCTTGTGAAATAGTTAGCCTCAAAATTTGTCTAAAAACAGTAGGAAATCCATCATTTCCGGAGAAACAACCTTTCTCATGCTGAAGTGTATTGTAGTCACAATTTTCCTTCAAATTTTTTTTTAATTGTCTAATTCTTTTAAGTTTGTTTTCACAAGATCATTGCATTATCTAGGATCTCAAGTTGGTGTTTGATAGTGAACAGGGATATATCCTACATTTAGAGGGATTTTTGAGATCGACAAAGTTGAGGTAGTAACAGGGGAAAGGTATTCCATGTGTGTTTTGCATAACTCCACCTCTGTTTATGATACACATTTTAAGACATATTTTCATATATTCGATAAGTGTTATTAGCATTTCATTCAGTCAGTACATTACATAATGCATATATATATATATTTAAAGAGATTTAAGAAATAAATAATTACAAATCTTTAATGAATTATTTACGTTGGGTAGCAACCTGCTTGGTGAAGTGTGTCCATCACGATGTTGGTCGAGAACGATAATCAGTAGCCTTCCTACTCACGCCTTGAGCTGGCTTCTCTCCTTGGGACATTCTGAAGTCCGTGTAGTGAAGATTTATATATGGTACCACATCTCTTGTTGTAGCCCCTGGGTCAACAACTTTGAGATGTGGACAATAGTATTCAACAGAACCCACAAAACTACATTTGACAACGGTGACAGAGACACAAAAAATTCGAAATTCTACAAGAAATATGCTCCACTTACTCGATCTCATCAGGGACTAAATAACGGCTTTTACTCAAAGTTTCTACTCGTTGATTAACGATCCCTTACGCCAAGAAAAATCGGCGAAATTTTAAATCCCGGTGTCACTATTCACATTGGTTCACATGTCTGTTTTACCAAAATGGTGGGCGCATATCCACATGCTTTGACAGCTGCAGCGACCTTCGGTTTACATTCAGTCACATGATTGTAATCTCCTCCCAACCCGCAAATACAGTGTTGTGCGTGTGTGTAACACGATAAGCATGCGGGCCGGTACTGCAGGAGAGACTCGTTTCTGGTTTTCGACGTCATATCCCAACAAAAATAATAGCACATGTTTGATCATCGTACAAATCTACCCTGAGTATGCACGTTTCCAGAATGTTTACGCTATTTTTTCGATATGCAATGGATTCTAAAATAACTATAGTGGGACATATGGGATGCTGAGTGTCTACTACTACATGTGGATGCAGTCTTGAAACGGTAAGTGCCGGCCGAATGGACTTTGCATTACCGTAAAATTTGATGTCATTGTTTCCGCAGGCTGGAATAGCTTTTCGTAAGTACCATCTTTCGCCCACTATGAAGATTTGCAGGTTTTTTGAGTTGTTTGCGAACGACTATCAGAACACTCTGGACATTTCTGAACATTGCGCAGTAAGATGTGGTAGTTATGCTTAGCAGCCCTAATACAATGCATAGGCATCTGTGTACCCATAATTATTCATGTAATGTTCACATTTTTTAACGAAGATTTTACATAACAGTTGTCCGTAAAATGTAAAAATTCTATTTTTGCACTGGTGTCACGACATTCTAACTAAAAATATCCCCATTCTTACATGGATTGCTGAGACCTGTTTTCTTTCTTTGAAGTTTCACCCAGTACCAAATTGTGAAATTTCTAATTCACCACACATAGTTCAATGAATTTTGTATATGCGGCTAATAAGGAGCACCACATTACTAACTTGTTCATGTAGCATTGCACGTCGTCCATACCCTACCCTCCTACAAACGCTACGTACGGTACTTGTCATTGAAAACAGCCGTTGTGGGTTCGCGAGCTTATCCGATACGCAAATCAGAATCAGTACAAAAACACAATTATTGAAGAAAGTGTTTACCTTTAAATTTGATTAGTCCTAAATTATATTTATTTATACCAGTTGTTTCCTCCTCCTGACTAATTTTTCATTCATGGTTAAAATGTGATTATTTTGAAACGGTGAATTTCTTAACCGTTAAAAATCCCAATATTAAACATAGTGCAGGTCGGCCCCCACTAGATACAGTGATTTGCCCCCTGGATTGTTCCCAGTTTATATTCTTTAGAATAGGCAACGATGCAGCTTATTTTTCGTCTGATTACCAATAAATTACGAACATACCACACCCGGAAGTGGGGGACGACTGTGTTTAGCTATAGATGTTTGTTCAGTTTTCGGTCATTTTGTGCTTTTTTAGGTCAACATTTTGCACGATTTACGCATGAGCTGTGCACTTTTTTTATTTTTAATTCGAGGCTGGGCTATTTATTCACTTCAGCTGCACTTTTCCGACCAGATAGGTCCAATTCATCTCTGTCTGATTTACACAAAGCAGTGGAATGAAAAATTCCCAGGAGTGATTACCAGTAATTCCAAAATAAATAGAAGCATGGCCTTTCCAGTAACATCACTAAAATATCACGAATAGGGACAGTCCCGTAGCCGGAATTTATGCGGGGGGGGGGGTGGGATTTGCCAGAAGCGGACCTTTTGGCGTGACCCTAAAAAAAAATTTTACTGTTTTATTTTTTTTATTTTTTTTACCCAAAATTTTTCACCGTGTGGGAGGAAAAAAAATTTCGCCGCAGCGTTGAGAAAACATTATAGTAGCAAGGACATCGTAATTCGATGGTCCATGCTTAGTCATATCATGAGACCATGCACCACAACCCTTAAAGGATATGGTCATGATTCTGAATATTTGGAAAATTTTGGTATGGATGGAAAGCTTGAGTACCGTAGATTACATATAAATAAAATAAGTTAAATTGTCCAACATTTGTTGAGTATTGCTTGGCCCTTTGAAAATTTCCCCGCCCAATAGCTTACTCGAAACGATTCTCCGACAAATCCACATCGCTGGCAAATGTTGACGTCAAGTGATGACCATCCATATTTACGTCGTTGTGACCATCATATCGCACTAGTTGCCACTTATCAATTAATAAATTAAACACAACGAAATGAAACAAAAATATTTTTAATTTTTCTTTTTTGGTTTTTTCTAATTTTAAATTATTAACTTTCATTAATCCATCAATATTACAGTGTCAGCAATAACAATCGAGTCCACACGATGTTTTGGGTCATCACTTGACTCACGCGAGTTGGGCGCTTTGATCAATGAAAGAGCCGTGGCGAAAAATCGCCCGTTTTCTTCGTTGTCAAAAAATCAAAATTAAAATCCTCTATTTGTTAAAAATTTTTACATCAATTGTATTATTTTTTCGGGAATTCGTGTATGTATGTACATATATTTTATGAATGTAAGCAAACTGAGCTTGACAAAAAACCCCCCTCTTGACATATTTCCTTTAAGACAAACTTTAATTGACAAACACGCCAGGACCTTAAACATGGCAAAGCGACCTTCAACATCATAAAGCGGACCTTGGCATTTTTTTTGGGGGGTGCGTCACCCACCCCCCGCACCCCCTGGCTACGGCCCTGATTAGGATAAAAGCCTGCTCTGATAGGACAATTTTTTAACACACCTTCACCATCCTTCACATGGCAAATTTTGAATTTGTTCATTAGGGTTATAATAACCAATTTATATTAAATGTGCTGGTCCACTGGACATTGTGTTTGAACACTTCGTGAGTCTTTAATTGTGTCTTTTACAATATTTTTGAAAAATATTTAGCTTTTTGAAATCCAAATAGTATGCTGAACATTTGCAAAGAAAATTCTAGTAATCTCCACTGTTTATCACTTACTTTTTTTAAATATGCAGTTATATAATTCAGTCATAATTGCATAATATCTTACCAATATCAATTCCCAATGTTTAGTAAAAGTTTTACATCAAGTTTAATCTGGTTGTTTATACATATGTGAACATTGAGCTGAGAAAGGACCATTAATTCAGGAAGGACATTTTGTTTAACAATCATCATAACCCTCTTTGGAACGCCATTTTTTACTTAATTTTAAAAAATATAGTGAATACTTGTTTTTGTTGATTGTCTGATCGATCACTGGACATTACCGCACACTTTGTGTGTCTTTGATGTGTCCTTTTATACATTTCAACATTAAAAATATTATAGCTGTTACAAATCCAAATAATACCTAAGCATTTGCAAGGGTAATTGTGGAAATTTCACTGTGTCATCACATTACATTCATTAACTATGCAGAGTAATCATCAGCAACAATCATTTTTCATTGGAGAGTAAAAATTAACATCAATATGATCCTGTTGTTATGAAAAACATGGAACTTGAGCACTGGAGAGGACCATTTAATTTGTTCTGAGATGACATTTTGTTTAACAATCATCAAATACATACTGAAAAGTACCATTTTTTTACTTTAACTATGTTCATCTTGTCTGTTGTTTTGGTTTGTGTCAGGTCACTGGACCCTGCTGCACATTTTAAGGCGTCCAAAATGCTATTTTAACATTGTGTGTGCTGTACACACAACATCCAGATATTTTGGAACATTTTGCGTGAGAGAATAACTTAATTTTTTTTCAAGAATTGCACAACTGGTACACATCCAGATATTTTGGAACATTTGCGTTAGAGGAAGTACTTAATTTTTTTTTCACGAATGCACACTGGTACACATCCAGATATTTTGGAACATTGCGTTAGAGGAAGGCTTTAATTTTTTTTTCCAAGAAGTTGCACAAAAACCTAGACAACATTGGTTTCTACATAATATGCAACATAAAGTAATTAACTTATCACATAACTATAGGTGCTGCTAACTTTATACTTTAATTTTTCCTTGATTTTTAACAAAAATCTGTTTGTCTGGAGAGACATGCCGTTAAAAAACAAGTCTATGCAAAATCATAAATTTAGACTCCCAAAGCATGACAAACACCCACATTTATGTTCTAACTGTTGTGGAGAATAAAAGTCTTCTTTTGGTAGGAATAAAATATAAATTTCACGTCATTCTTGGTTCAAAACAATAACATTATGATTGTGTATCCCACATTTTTCTGGAGTAGACCGCTTTAACGCGAATCAGATGGCGAAAACAGACCCTTGGTTATATTTTCTGGCAAATACCCACTCAACTAATTGTCATTTTGTCACATTAGTAACAATACAAAGTTGTTATAGACAAGTTTAAAGCAATCTTGGCACATTTTTGAAGAGCCGCCCCAATTTTCAAATTGATATTTTTTGCACAGTTAGGTTGGTAATTGTATAGGAAAGTGCGAACGAGAATGCTAAAAAATGCGTATTTTATCACAAAATACACATTATTTGTTATTAGAATTGGGGATCCCAGATTGGACTTACGGAGAGCTGGAAATGCTATTACTTTTATGTCCGTCCCATGATGAAATAGTGCCACCACCGACCGCAACCACGTCTCGAAAATAACCTCTACTTGACTTGCAGCCCGAACTATTAAAACAACAATGGATCAGCGTAGACATGTACCTGGCGCTATTTCCCGGTTTTCACATGGAGGCCGTTTTCCTTCCAGCAGCCGTTGAATTATTAATCGGGATCCGTTATAATAATTATTCCTAGTACAAATCTCGTTGTGACACCCTAGACATTTTCGAGCTTAACCATTCACAGGTTTAGTTTACTAAGCCAGTTACCAATGCAACGTGTAAAAATCCTCCATTTTTGAAAAATTGAGGGGCGCCTTCAAAAAAATGTGCTAATATTGCTTTAAGACGATATTTTGAAGTTATTAAAATACAAATGAAGAACTTGTTTTGGATAGGACATTAACATTTTTCTTTAATAACACAATACATATTTTACATAATTTTCATAACTTTTTCATTTTTTGTTACATCGATTTTTTTCCTCATTTAACTTGTATACTGGTCACACCTTCTATATTTTACCACTAATAAAAACAATACCACAGATGGTTATCATATGTTAGGGATTTTAGGTGGCCATAACCTTCAAACTAAATGAGACTCTCCAAAAAATGTGTTTAAAAAGTGCAACCATTTTAGCCAAATTTAATAGAAAGAACAAATAGAATTCTGTAAAATGCTCGCTGTAGCTTGCTCTCCACAGCATTTATCATATAAAGTGAATAACATTATTTATTTTTCCCTTTAAAGCACCTAGATGTGATAGTGGTAGCTGCTAAAGTGCACGCTTAACATGAAATAGCCCAGCTATAGTCCCCCTTATTTTTTATTCCTGTCTAATCATATTGTCGATGGTAAGAATTCATTGGAGGGGATGTGTGAGATTTATAAAAAGTCGTAATGGCTCAGCTTTTTTCACTGATTTGATGCTGTAACCCCATTTTACATGAAACCTTTTTTGTATAAAATAAATGTAAGGCTTCACCAGAATCAATTGAATAGATTGTCTTACCATTCCTGAGACACTCTATCGATTCTCTTTGTTTGGAGTCATCAAATAGCGGCTAAAAGTGTCCATGACTATCTAAGCCCGGGTGAACCTCTAAATAAGGTTGAGGGGGATTAGACCACGTAAATATTGTAGTTCGTTACGAGTGGCCAAAACTCTTAATAGTAATTAGACAATTATTTGTACCAATATGTCACACATTAATTCTGGCAACAAAGGCAAATTTTTATGTCAGATTCTAAAATATTCCCTTAGTGACGTAAAAGACTTTGTTGTGGGTAATAATTATCCTAATCATTTTCTTATGTTGAAGGCTTCAGAGTTTGTTTAGTTTGGGGTTTGGAATTGATTCAGTCATTTGTTGCCTGCATTTTTTCGTTTGTGAAAAAGGGGCATTTTTTTAATTAAGGCCTTCAGAGTGATATCTGAGAGACCCATGCAGTACCGTGAAAACCAAGGTTGGCGGATTTGTTTCATGTGTTGAAGATTGTGCAAGTCCACCAAGTTTATGCTCAGTGAGACATTAAAAAAATCTCACTACCCCCCTAGGCTACAATACAGTACCCCCCTAAAACAACCATAAACATTCGTTTTCAACAAGGAAAAAAGTGAAAATGGACAATCTTTGGACCATCACGGCCAATAAGGTAATTCTAATGTAACCCAAACTTATCATATGTCATGATTGGATCCTTCCTCTTTGTTGAATATGGTTCACAAAGTAAACTATAATGGTTATTCCATTTTCTAGGGGGGTGTTTTCCTAATTATTTCATTTTTGAGAAAAAATGTGAAAAGTAACATTTTTTTTTACAGTTTTGATACACATTAGACAATTTTTCATACCTTTGAAATTTTCAATTATTTTTACAATATAATGTAGGTATCATAGCTTAATCAAATAAAAAAATTCAAATCAGAGCCTTTTGTACTTTATAGGATTAACATACCCTGAAAAAAGAGCATTTTTTCAAAAATTCAAAATGTACATTTTTGTAATGAACTGAATTATATATAATTTTTTTTTGTTAATAAGGTATAGTTTAAAAGAAAACAATATTTTGTCATCAGAATTTCAATCAATGCCCCTATCATGAATTTTTCAATTTTGGTGGCATGGGTTATGCCTATTTTTGGGGGCACAGGGGTGTCCTTGAAATTGCCTACGTAATGGATAAGGGGTTACACCTGAGAACTCTAATTGATCATGGCAACACCATAAGAATGGAAATAATACATTTGGCCATACATGTCCAAAGAGTATATAATGCGCCGCACCGCAACACACATTACCACACATGTGCCCATGGGTTTGCGTGCGCGTGTGACACATTTACACAAACACATGTAAACCAACACACACTCACCTGGGTGTCATGAATACCAACACTCTTCCCATGCAACACAGCATGTACAACCCTGCACACAACACCACACTCCGCGCACACACACACCCACACACACGTACTCACCACACACACGCCACACACCCAATGCAACCGCCACACACACCAACGCACACAAACTCTGGACACAACTGACACATACACTCATGCACTGTCCACAAAACATCCCCCTTCCCACAATGCCCACACCAAACTACTACACACACGGGCCAAAAGTATTGCAACATGCAGAAAACGAAATCATAAATCACCAATTTGGATTTCAATTATAACCATGGATTTTGACCACACAATCCGTATTAAATGCAAAGTTGTGGTTTCATACAAGATGCTATCCCATAATCCAAGCTGGTGAAAACACTTTATTTGATTCTATGTGGCAATTTATGGAACAGAAACGCTAACTTGCGCTGATTCCACTCCAGAAGGAATACCGCACCAGAAACAAAAGAAATGGCTTCAAAACAGCCCGCTTAATGAATTGTACAGGTTCACTTGGTTACTTAAATGTTTATGGGAGAAAATCAGAGTGGGTTATGTGGGGGGACCGGAATGAATAAAGTCAATGGAAGACAGTGGTCTTGGAAAAATATTCGAGAATTCGGAGACACAACGAAATGCAATTCAATGATAACCCCCGTGGTTTACGTAAATCATGTCTACTTTCCGCGTTCACATTGTCCATGACAAACAGCACAATGTCAACGTGCGACTAAAAAGTTGAATTTCAATTTGAACGTGACCTCCATTTTTTTGGCCATTAAATTTCCCGATCCAACGGTGATTGGAAACATGCCCATCTTTTATTGACCTTATCCTCATTTTGCGGTCCTACAACCCAAAAAACGATTTTCGCCCTAACCCTTTAGAATATACCATTACAAAACCCGTACATGTCAATTAGCGACTATTTTGAGCCTTTTTTGACGTCAATGTCCCTGTATTTCTTCTGGAGCACAATCGGGCAAGTTATATTAATCATTTTCCTTTAACCCCCCATATTTAGGAATCATGACAATCAAATTCAACATTCTTCGCATACTAATTTCTTGGAAGCAGCCTCATTTGAAAGCACACTTGACAAGGATTACGTATGTTGTAATCAGGAACTCCTGGTACAATTTTAAATCATTTTTGAATATAAATGGCTTTTTCCGCATGTTGCAATACTTTTGGCCATGTGTGTATATTATAAAGGCCACGTATGACTGGTTGTCATCATGTCTATTCCGCCCTTTTTCTCGGTTGGGTGGGTGTAGCTTGAACCCGCCAAGATCAAGTTCGATGGGTTTAATGGATGCATGCCCCACAAGCCAGGTAAAATCACTGAAATGGGTTTATAAAAAGTGTACTCTTAAAAAACCCCGGGTTAATGGCGAACGCCGAGGACCGCATAGTTGTGAATAAATTAGAGTAAACCCTGGTAACAAAATGTAATCTTTGAGCCCCACCCATCAAATTTAAGTGAAATAATGACATATGAAAATGTTCACATTTTGCTGCTAGTGATTGACATTGAAACAACCCGAATATCACTAACCCATTATTTTAAATATTCCGGATTGTTGAAAGTTGATAGGCAATGTTCTCTTATTCCCAAGTCTGAAATTTTTCCCAGCATTACCAGACTATAGTGTTAAGAGCTGCATAAATATGCATGTTGAAAGATGAAGTTGACTTGCTCCCTATTTTCAGCGTTTTGTCAACTTCTAGAAAAATTTAGTTTAAAAAACCAGTGTCCATGGCAGATCGTGTTTCATCTCTTTTGTTAGCAAAATGAAGTTTTCCCGTTGCTTACTTGCAATACAGCTCATGCAACATATGGTAACCATGATAGAAATAAAAATAAAACATTTGTACTGAGTGGCAGGTGAAGGCTTGTCCCTAAATCGATCATTTCTTTCATGCCCCTTCTGAAGTATAATAGGTTCATTGAATGACGTACATTCCAGTACAAAGTGAAGGGAGTTTGTGAGAACACTGCGCATGTGCACTATGAATACGTATAGGCCTATGGATGTGAAAAAAATGTGCCATTTTTATGTTGGCCATCTTTTTGGTTTTGAAACAATAGTAAATCATTTGGGCTGCTAGTAAAGCAAACCTAAATTGAACAATTTTCCTTCTCCCCAGACCTAGAAGTTTAGTTATGCCATAGTGATATTTGTGTAATTAAGAAAAAGTTAAACTGATCAACACCTCTATCTCGCATGTTATGACTATAAAAAAAGTCAGTTGTGATTGTAACAACTTGCTATTTGATGCATTGATCTGTTGATGAAAATCTCCAAAAACTTAAAATTTTCAAAAAATAAAATCTTAAAAAAAAACAGACTGATCAGAAAACATGATCGAGATAATTCATTTCTATGGACCAATAAACGAGTTTGCACAAAATTAGGGAAAAAGTACCTTGGAAAGCCCTTGTGTTGTAGGGTCGCAACCACGCTCAAATGATACTATGGTGAGGTTATAAGTCTGGGGTACTAGTAAATGGTACTTTATCCAAATTTCACTTGTCAGGTTTTTCGTAAGGACACCTCTGGATACAAAATTATATATCTCCAAGAACATGTGGAATTGAGGAAGAAGTAAAATGGCGAAATGATATTAATGACCTGGGTATTAAGTTAAATTTGATAAACAGTGGCACTATGACTGTTAAAGACTCTGATGAAAATATATACAATAGTCGGTAGTAGGTACATTTTAACATGTCTCCAACATCCTGGCTACGACACTAAATTGGGGAAAATTATTTCTTGTTTCCTTCCCACCTCCCTCTCAAAAGATCCTGGGCACAAGAATATTTCACCAAAATCATTTGGGGGGGGCACCGGATTTTTGAAGGAAATTATTCTCTTGTGCCTCCCCATCTCCCCCAACAACACCCCCCCCACAACACACACTCCCAACGATCCTGGGCATGTCACTGATGAATACTGTATGAAAGACAGTTTTGAAGTGGTACTTCGATTTAAAAAATCCCTATCGAATAATGGAGCAACCACCAAAGTCCCCTATCAAATTAATGGATTGGCAAACATGAAATTTACTTTACCAATCATTATGGTATACAAAATCGTGAAATGTCCAGTTGAATTGTTCTTATAATATTAGTCATATTGGCTGGAAATTGAAAAAATGCTTGAAACACAAATTTTAATCATAGTAACAGAAGTGTCATAATATGGAGATATGTTACAGAGATACTGGAGAAGGAAAGAACAACACTGTAAGGTACCAATCCCTTTTCAGTATGGAAGGTTACTGGTAGTGCAAAAGGAGCTGAGTAAATAGATAATAAACCTTCCACTTTACTTATCAGTTGGACTATCAATTTCACGAACTGTAAGATAAGTGGTTACAGTTTTTGATTTTTTGTGTCCTGAAGTAAACTTGCATTGTAGCAGTGGCATAACCAGACCTTGCAAAATGTTTGTGTGTGTGTTTGTGTGTGTGTGGTTGTGGGAGGGGGCAGCAAAGGGGATCAAGGCTTTTCTGAGGAGGTGATTTGAGCCCTTCTCCATCGACACTGTACAAACGGTCCAAGTTTTATTTGGGGTGCTGGCGGAGGGCAGGGTACACTGAGCATGGAGTTTGCCCCCCCCGCCCCCCCCCCCCCCACTGGTTGGCCACTGTATTGTATTATACTTAGTGCTTGTGGAGTGCGCCCGTGTAATGGCCTATACTTTTATCCATTTGTCATACTTGAGGCAATCATAATTATGTAATGATGAACACAAAATAAGTGTTCTTTATTCATGATTCAGAGGGTGTTTTGAACCGATACCATAATGCATTGCAAATGGGGCCTCTTCTGTACTGTTACTGATTAACCCCATGTTAGTTCTTAGGGATAAAAGTGGTTCCAAAGTTTAAGACCACTAACATTATCTGATCATGCTAAAAATGCCCTAAGTACTATGCTTTATGAGCTAACAGAGTGTAAAAAATCAGGGTTTTGCATGTGTTAAGAATATGATTTTGTGGGATCACTGACCCTATTTAGGTTGAAATTTCCCAAAAACTGGTGCAATGTGGAATTGACTCAATACACCCTCTGGTCATGATTGGTAACTGGGATAACACTAAGCACCGAAAGTATTCTTTACTCAATCATAACACCACTCACCGGCACACACACACACCTACACACAACACACATACTACATAGACACAGAACTAGTCTTACAATGTAATAGTTTCTTGTATGGAATAATCAACTAGCAAAAATGAAAACCCATAGAATCATGAAAGAGTACTCTATTACAAACAAACATCTATCTTGTCAGCATGTGCAAGTGTATGTGTATATAATGTGTGTGTGTGGTGCGTGGGTGTGTGTGTTTGCTCAGACACATAAGTAGTATGTATGTGGGTGGTGGGGGTGTGGGCAATGGGAGAATAAGTGGTTGTAAAGGCATGTTTGTTTTATGGGTGCAGGTGTCAAATTGTGGTGTGTGGATGTGTGTGTGGGTGTGTGTGGAGTGTGACAGGGGTAACATGTACAGGAGTGTAATGCTTTTGTGTTGCGGTAGGCATTTTTCACAACGCATTCAATATTATACCAATCATATTGGTGACTCAGTGTTTCCCTTGAATTTTACATTATCAGACTGTTTCAATGAATGTTTGGGGACATCCCCTTGGATAATGGAATAACCCAGGTACCAAACCTAATTATAATCATGTATTATTGTAAAACTTTCTAAGTGTAAATAAAGTTTGTCCTTGAAAATTATACTTTGTTCACTGGAAAGACTTGGCAATTTTTAGTATAATTCACAAATTATCATTTGTGGAATTTTCAGAACTGTCATTCTTACAGAGTGTGTATCTCCTTAAGTGGAAGTGGCCTCCATTATTTGAATTGCTTTCTTGATTTGACTATTTTGTAGGTACAGTATATGTAAGATCGATAGATTTGAAAGGTATGAACATTTTTTTAATTTTTCATCAAAAATGGGAAAAAATCAATATTTTTTCATTTGTCTCTATATTGCAACAGTAGAAACACCCCCCTCTTAAAAATGGAATGTCCCGGTAGGTTTTTCACATTGTGATTCATATTCAGAAAAGAAAGGTCTGATTTTAAACATGTGCAAAAGTTCATTTTGAATTGAGATTGTTTTCTATGCTTTTGAAGGTCTCAAATTTGCTATATTTGTATTTTTTTTTCATTGCAGAGCAGGAACGTTGCTGGGGTGCCATTAAAGGAATCCCTCCTCGCATATCCCTCTCTTGGGTGGACCCTGGATTTTTTATAATCTATATTCACAAATGCTTTGAGGAACATATCAACTTGAGAATTTGAGCCTGAAAAGGCTTACCCACTTTCTCAATTTTTTTGCCATATGCATGGTTTTCTCAGAAAGTACCACTCTTAAAAGTGATCCGTATCGTCACAATCAAATTTTCTATTGTATTGATTGGTGAAGTATACAACCTCCTCAGAATGAATGGAATAGTCGACACGCCCAAAACTTTTTAATTAACTGACAGAATAAAAATCCCTACTATAGTAAGGATGCAAACATCAAAGTTTCAATTTCCATATGCACAGATTTTTTCATGTCATAGAGACTGTAAGTAATAAACCCCAATTCTTGACTTTGTGGCACAGTGGAGCCCGTTGTTTTAATGAACTGCCGCTCTGGCTTAGGAGAGGATAGTATGGGCTATCAGAGCGGAAAAAGCCAGAGCACCCTCGGCTAGACAACCTAATAAAGGAAATGGGTCTCCACGGTTTGGGATCGCGTTTGGTGACATTACAAGGAATATGTAAATGCATTGTTTAAGTACTAATTTCAGTGTCATTGCATTTAATAGGGTTAAATTGATATAGAGGGTGAAAAATGTATTAAAATCATTTAAAGCCCATGACAACTCGATTTTATTTTTTGTAATTTTCTAGTGTGTAGTTGGCCATAGACATTTTCGGACGGAACATGGACACCAACCACGTCCTATGTTACATCTTAATGCAACTGTACTCAAAACCCTGCTTTAAACATTAATATCTGAAAAAACATTTCATTTAAAGCATAACACAAGAATACTTTGGATTAATTTTCATCAAATGTATCTCTAAACTATTATGTTTAGTAGCGATTAAGTTAGACTGCTGTTCGGAACGTAACAGGGGACACCATGCATGTTTTTAAAAATATCATAACTTTTGAGCATACATGATCAATCCTTTTAATATTTCTACATTATTGGTGATACACATTTGATTAGGGACACTTATACACTTTTTAATCCATATACTTTGCAGGACACAAGAAAATGTTTTTCAAAATTGTGCAGACGTAACAACAGTGGGACAACCACTCCCCCAAATAACCACAATCCTCAGCTAAACAAAAATAACACTAATTGCTCTCACTGTGAATGGTTTTAATGTGTGAACGTTAATTACAAGGATGGACTGTACATCAATTTTTGATGGATTTTAAGGTAACTTAGTAAAATTTCTGCATGCATTAAAATTGTACTAAAAGTGACACCACCTGTTAACGGGGAACCACCTCATTTTTTGATGGGTCATACTGTGCACTTTTGGATTAACTATGGAAAAATGAAATGAATAACCATTAAAGTTGGCCAGTATTGTTTGTAAAAATGATAAAACAGGAAGATTAAAATAAGCCCTAATTGTCTAAATTTGCATTAATGTACAAGTTTTTTTTGTACAAATTAACCTCTTTTTTTGAGTCACTTCTATCTTAATTAAATGAAAAATCTGAAAAAATAAAGCGTAAATTGCAGTAATTTTGTATCATGTTAAAGACCTTATAATATGAATCCAAAGACCTATAAATATTTATCACTGGCATAAAAGTAAGTCTGAAATACCTTTGCATCTAAAATAAAATTTTGAATTATATCCTAAGCTAGAGCAAAATATGGTTTGTCCCAACCTGGTGGAATGACCCCTATACATTCTACGCGTTACATGCAGCATCTTCGCGCGTGTATCAGTTCCGATAATCTTAACTAGAGGTCTTTACATACACATTTTATGGATGACTTTAACATTGGACTGTACCTCTAGTTCCAACCATAAGGTACTCGGACGAGCGTAGAAATAACAAATACCTATGTACTCATGATAGGAGCACTCAAATACACAGTGATTGTGACTTTCACCGACCTTTTTCCTATCGAGAAATCGTACTTACATTATCTTGAGAAACTCCGACAAATAGTGCATATATTGGTGTTGTTCGATTCTTGATGATTATGTTAAAAAAAGCATTTACTTTTACAAGTCCAGTTTTTCAATCCAAAATTACTTGGATTGTATTTTGATGTTATACAACAGCTTCCGGTAGGTCAGCAGTCTGAGGTCAGTTTACGGCAGTCCGGTAAGTACGTAATCCTGCTTCTAAAATTGAAAAAACCCAGCGTTTGAAAATTCTCAGACTGGAATAATATCGAAAGTCATTGTTGGAAAAAGGGATGCGGCCCGTAGCGATTGTTTGTTCACTTTTCCGTGTCTGCGAGCACCGAAGTATCAGACATATACGTTCCATTTTATCGCTAGGTTCTATAGGTTCAGACCCAATTACGATACATATTCAAAACAAAACATAGTAACGGACCCTCTGATGCAAAAATCTCCATAGAATCCCTTCGTTTTCCGGAGATATTTGAGATTTAGTTTCATTTGCATGCATTCACTATGACGGACTGATAACGTTAATCTCTCGTGTAGTACTAATTTAGATAATATTTTTGCAGTCTGTGACACAGAATACACCGTGTGAAATACTTCAGTTGAAGTAGGGACCCTAAGGCCGACTAAAAAGAGCGTAGAGGTATACTACTGTATGAAATGAGTAGCTCATGATCGCGGTCGTACGTGGCGCAGTGTTAATCACGCTATGGCATACGTCATACTGCATGAATTAGGACTCGCGTCCGGTGCGGCGCTATCACTTCCAAATTTTTACCAAATTTCTCCTGCCTGAAGCCTATGACATACTTCCAGTCAAAGCGAGCGATTGGCATGCGCAATACTGGATATTGACCTACACAGATCGAATCTGTGGTTGAGTAATATAATCCTCAACCACAGACGATAGGTAATTGGATTGCGCTGTGAACGTGTTACACATAAAATTACATACCTGATTTTACCTGGTTGATGGATTTGTTTCCCTTCTTCAAAGTAGCGTCATTATTACCAAATCACGTAAACACAATTGTTAACTTTCAAAACGTCACGAAGATTTCAAAACTTGAAAGTGGACACCACCTGTGTAACGGGGAACACCTAACATTTTTGAGGGTGTAACTGTGCATTTTGGGATGAACTATGGAAATGAAATGATAAAATCATTAAAAGTTGGCCATTATGTTGTTAAAAAATGATAAACAAAAAAACAGGAATCTTAAAATAATCCATAATTTCTAATTTTGCAATTAATACCAGTTTTTTTGTCACAAATTTTAACCTCTTTTTTTGAGTCACGTCACTTCCTATCTTAATTATGAAAAAATCTGAAAAAAATAAAGCGTAAATGCAGTATGTTTGGTATCATGTTAAAGACCTTATAAATATGTATCAAAAGACCTTATCAAATATGTATCAAATTGCATAAAAGATCTTCTGAAAATACTTTGCATCTAAAATCAAATTGGAATTATATCCCTAAGCTATAGCCAAATAGTTTTGTCCCAACCTGTTGGAATGACCCAAACATATCTACTCTACTCGTTACATGGCAGCATCTTCGCGCGTGTATCATTTCCGATAATCGTAACTAGAGGTCTTTACATACACATTATAATGGGCTGACTTTACCATTGGACTGGAACCTCTAGTTACGACCATAAGGTACTTCTCGGACTAGCGTAGAAATACAATACCTATGTACTCATGAACGAGCACTCAATCACAGTGGATTGTGACGTTCATTCATCACCGAACCTTTTTTCCTATCGCGAAATCTTACTTTACTTATCTTAGAAACTCCGACAAAAGTGCATATATGTTGTGTTCGATTCTTGATTGTATTAGTAAAAAAGCATTTACTTTTTAAAAGTCCCAGTTTTTCAAGATCCAATTACTTGTATTGTATTTAGTTATACACAACCAGATTCCTGGTATGTCATCATCTGAGTCAGTTTATAAACGTTCAGTCCGGTAAGTACGTCATCCGGCTTCTAAATTGAAAAAAACCCAGCGTTTGAAAATTCTCAAGACTGGAATAATATCGAAAGTCATTGTTGGAAAAAGGGAGTGCGGCCCGTACGATTGCTTTGCTGTTCCTTTTCCGTGTCGGCGAGCACCGAAGTATCACGACATATACGTTCCATTTATGCGCTCGGTTCTATAGGTTCACCCCAATTTACGATCATATATTCAAACAAAACATAGTACACGGACGCCTCTGATGCCAAAATCTCCATGAATCCTTCGTTTTCCGGAGAATATTTGAGATTATTTCATTTGCATGCATTCGTATGACGGACTGATAACGTTAATCTCTCGCGTAGTACTAATTTAGATAATATTTTGCAGTCTGTGACACAGAATCCACCCGTGTTAAATATGTCAGTTGAAGTAGGTACCCTAATGCCGACTAAAAAGATCCGTAGAGGTATACTACTACAGTATGAAATGAGTAGCTCCATGTAGCTCATCGTACGTGGCGCATTGTTATTCACGCTATGTCATACGTCATACTTCATAAATTAGACTCGCCGTGCCGGTGCGGCGCCATCACACTTACTTTCCAAATTTTTAACCAAATTTCTCCCTGCCTGAAGCCTATGACATACTTCCAGTCAAAGCGAGCGATTGGCTTGCGCAGTACCGAATTGACCTAACCACAGATCGAATCTGTGTGTTGAAGTAATTATAATCCTCAACCACAGACGATAAGGTAATTGGATGCGCTGTGAAACACCGTTTTTACACATAAAATTACAAATACCTGAATTTTACCTGGTTGATGGATTTGTTTCCCTTCTACTTCAAAGTAGCGTCATTATGACCAAATCACACGTAAAACACCATTGTTAACTTTCAAAACGTCACGAAAGATTCAAAAATTGAAAGGTCGCATTTGAAAAAAAACAAAGAGTAAACTGGATCGTTTCATCACCTCAAGACATACTCCAGTATTTGTTTTTGATAAAACGCTTTAATTAAACAAATGACCCATGGGCCATTTTTTTCCCTCTCAGAAGCATGAGAGGGGATACACTATCGATCGATACCTACCCTCCAGCCCCTTACGTTTTGCACAAATGTCTCATTTGGGGCCCCGACAAGAAACCTCTAGAACCACTTAAAATTTCGCGACCCCCGCGACATAGTCCGCCGATGCGCGCACTATTTGTTCGGCACTCACCCCGCCCATGCTCAGGAGCGTCCTTATCCCCAAATTGTTCTCCAAATTGTGTAACAACACAACCGTCCCGAGACCCTCTTGTGGGTGGAAAAACATAGTGGGGGGGTCGAAGGTCGCGAGTGTAGGTATCGATCGCTAGTTTATCCCCCTCCCAATTTAGAGGGAAATACACTGCGCTCGCGATAGCTACCCTCCGCGACATTACTTTTTGCACAGTTATCCCCACTGGTAGTCTCAGCGGTGGGAGAAGGTACGGGGAGGTTGTCACCAGCGCTAGCGTACCCTTCTCCCCCTCGAGAGACTTCCCTAGAGCTCTTGAACGCTCACTTCTACCGTCACGCAGTGCTGCAGTAGCAACATCCCCTCTCCGCAACAGAACGTCTCGAAGGTCAACCTCTGAAACGGTTGGCGGACCCTTCACCTATAGTATCCATGATATCCTGGATTGAGGAACCTTTGTAATATGCCCAGGAGAGGTGTGAGCCGTACATCATGGAACCTAACGAGACGACCAACCGATCGAGATGTTTTCGGTGTGCGCTTCGGATGGTCGGCAACCCAGCTGCTAACTGTGTCCTTCGCTCTGCCTACCATTTGGAGGGGCCGTGGAGATGAATAGCTGTTTTGGTCTTCCCGGAGGCCTTCGGTATGCTTTAGGTACCATTTTAGAGCCCTGACACGGGCACCAGGGTTTCCTCCGACCGTCCTGTCAGCCAAGGCCAGGGTCCGGAGAAAATACTTGGGCGTTGGTGTGGAAAGACAGGGTCTGATTCTTTACGAGAAAACCCGCCCGTGAGAAGATGGACACGCCATCCTTCGACCACCGCAAGTGAGCCCGTCAATGGACCAGGCATGATCGCGGAACCCCTCGCGCCCGAAGCTACTGCCACGAGAAATGCTGTCTTCCTGGATAAATCCAGGAGACTGGCCTCCTCCAGTGGCTCGAATTCCTCGACGCTAATGAACTGGAGGCACGACGGTAGAATCCCACGTCCGAACGAGTGAACGAACCGGGGGACGAACGCTAAACCATGCCCTTCAGCAGCTTCGTGAGGATCGGGCTGTTTGAGAGGACTGGTTCCGCTCGAAGCCCTATGAGCGCCCCAAATCGCGGTGCGAGCAACCTGACGTTTGGGACGCCCAACCCGTCGTGGAAAGTTTCCGTAGGAAAATCCCCGATCTGCCATACAGACGCAGACATCGGATCGATCTCTCTCGATTGGCGCACCTCTAATAGTACCGGGGATTCGAGAATCGAGATTCTCTAGTTGACTTCCGCCTTGCCTAAGCAGCGAGCGCGGTAGCCTGTTCAGAAAGTTCCGCCTGAGTGTATTGTTGTTGGCGGAAATGCGCCAGACGGTCAAGTTGAGAGCCGCTGATGGTAACTCTCCGGGACGGCTGTCGGCTTGGAGGACCGCTTATCCTATCCCCGCCCCCGCTGAGGAGCAAGACGGGGTCCCCCACTAGCAGCTTATAAGCCGTGGAAACCACGCTGACCGGCCAATGGGGGCCACCAACCGAACCATGCCAATTGGTCGGACCGGAGGTCCTTCTCGAGGAACTCTCGGTATCACGCAATGGGGGGAAAAAATTTGCGTAGGCAATGATCCCCGACCATCCGCCACCATTGCATCCCGACACACGGCTCTGGGATCTTGACTCCATGATTAATACCCGAAGCCTGGTGATTCACGGCGGAGGCGCATAGGTCGTCACGTGGGGACGCTGTAGCCTCTGAAAAATTGACCGGCAGACGCTCCGCAGGAGGCGCCATTCCACGGACGCCCCCCTCACCTTCGATGGCGCCTTGCTTTGAGTGGCCCTTCCGTGAGAGGTCGTCCGCTAGGACTTCTCCACCCCTGGTAACATGGCTGCTACAATCAGGGTCATGCCCCACCGCCTGCACCACTCCAGGAGCCCGACTGCCTCCTTGCAGAGACTGGGCTCCTTGTCCCTCCCTCCTTGTTGAGGTAGGCTCCCTAATCCGTCATGTTGTCTCGTCATGGACCAGGATCACCTTGCCCCCTGGTCCGGGCGACCCCGTGCTTCAGTGCCAGAAGATTTGCCCAAAGCTCCGAGCAATTGATAGATGCTAGCTTGCATTGGCGACCAATGGCCTGACACTTCGTTGGGCCCTAGGTGGGCCCCCACCCCTCCTTCGACGCATCGGTTGTCAGCGTCACAGAGGGTGCTAACTTTCTGAAGGGCGCTCCCTCCGCCAAGTTGCGTGGATGCGTCCACCACTGAGGTCGGGGGCCAGCTCTTCATGGGCAACTGGAATCCCTGAGGGACTTGGTTGGTACCAGGGTCCTGAAGTACCTGAGGGCATGTGGATCTGGATCCCCTCATGGGTAATCGGCAGTGGGGAACCATCCCGATGAGGCTGGCCAGAAGCCCCTGAGCCGAAGCCTAGCCTGGCTGGGAACCGCCGACCTGCTCTCCAAGACTGCTCGGGCACCCGTCACGACCGAGGCTAACTCTTTCCTGCCCAGGGCCTCACCTTTGCCGACAGAAAGTCCAATCTCGCCTCCCCAGAAACTGGGGGTTCTGGGAAGACGAGAGGACTGACTTGTCGGGGTTGACGATGAAACCGAAAGACCTTATCAGGTCTAGTACCTCCCCGATAAAGCTTGGAGCCTCCTGCGAGATGCGCCACCGTAGCCCGTCTTCTAGTGACGAAGAATTTTCCTGCCCCTTCGCCTGAGGAACTCTGCCACCACCTTTACGGACCTTGTGAAGTTCCGTGGCGCGGTCGACATGCCGAAGGGTAGGACCCGAACTGGTAAGCCACTCCTCCTAAGGTAAAACGGAGGCCCTTTCTTCTGTGATGATTTCGTGCCGGGGACCGGTGGAGATATGCGTCCCTCAATCCAACACGTGGCCCCCCAACATCCCTGTTGGAGGACCCAGAGAACTGCTTTTCAGGGTTCCATCCGAAGTGTGAGGTCTGAGAACCGTTCAAAGGTTTGAGATTTAAGATGGGCCTCCACTTCCCCGACTTCTTTGTGGGTTAAGAAGAAAGTGGAATAGAAGCCCTCTTTGATTGATGCGAGAGGCATATCAACGGCACGTTGGCCAGCAGGCCAGCTTCTCTTGCAGGAGCGCGTCCCGCTTGGCCCGTGTCTCTTGAAGATGGGTGAACCTCACCCCTCGATGGGGTAGGGCAAGGCTGTGAACTCTATGAATGCGGTACCCGTGGGTTACCAACATCTAGGACCCAAGGGCCGAGTCACTGCCTCCACTCTCCCGCAAACTCCTTGAGGCGACCGCCTACCCACAGGGGGCGAGATTGCTGTGTTGGGTAGGCATAAGCGACCTGTGCGGCGCCTTGACCCCCTCGGCCCTTGGGCTGGCCTCGACTTTTGCGTTTACCTCTAAGCCTCTGTCTCTTATACGGCTGGGTTTACCCGCAGCTTTACCGCCGGAGCTACCTCCCTGGTTCTGGGGGCTTGATAGCTCCCTGGTATGGGGTAGCGCTGGCTGAAGCGACCCATTGAGGGTCCGAAGGCTTGGGCTCGGCTCCCCCCGAAGGGCTGTCTTTTTCCCTTCTTTCCTTGCTTGCCCTGACGCCTAGACCCGGCTTTTTGTCGCGAAGCTGCCTTCTTTTCGCTCCAGCTCCTTAGTCTGGATGGAAGGCCATTGACCTCCGAAAAGGCTTTCCCCAGGGGCGCCGCGAGCATTGGCACGGGGAGTCCGTGAGTTCAAGGCTTTGGCGACCAGCTGGCGCCTGGATCTCACCGACCTGACCGCTATACGAGCGAAATTCTCGGCGACCAGGTGATTAAGGTCCTCGCCAACCACGTTGATCGTCCTATCATTGGCGGCTTTTTGGAAAGCGACCTGTCTGGGGTTCCGTCAGGGACCGTGGCCCGGTGGGGGACGAAAACCAACTGCTGGGCGTGATCAGGCGAAGTCCGTCCCTAGCAAGGGAGTCAAACGCTCGCATCTCTCGCCGCCCGCTCCGTTTCATGGTTGAGAGAACCGGAATGGGGGGGGGGCTCGAGATTTACCCCCAGCGCCCTCCGACCCCTGGGGGAGAGTCTGGAGGGGACCACGTCTAGTTCCCGGTCCCGAGTCATCGCCGGAAGGCCAGGCTCTGGACACAGCGGTGTATTCAGGAAGGGAGAGTCCTCCTCCCGCTCCGGTAAGCCTGTCCCTAACCAGGGGATCCTGTCCACCTTCCCCGGTGTGACGAGTCAATGGTGGTCTTCAGATCCCTTGACAGAGGTAGGAAAGGCATTGAGCTCGGAGGCTTGGGCGTACGTTCTGTCACCCCGAGATCGACCCCACCTGCGGGGGATATTTAAAACTCCATCCGCAGCGCGGCGTCCGGAGGACCGCCGCGAAAATGGGGCCGAAACTCTAGGGGTTATCAGCCGTTCCCTCGCAGCTGACCTTCAACCGACTCGTAAGACGATGGGTCGGGACCCTGTATGGTTCTCCCAGGCTCTGCAATGGGGTCTCGTAATCCCATGCGAATCGGTCCTCCGGCCTCGGCTCCTCCGGCTGAAGTGCCGTGGAGTGACGCTCCCTGGTGGGAGAGTCTCCATCCGCGGGACCTGCGACCCCTGGGGGCGGTCTCCGGCTTATTTCGTTATTCCCTTTCATTTCTGAGTTATCCTTAAGAGTCAATCCCTTTGCCAGTGTTATTTCTCCCAATTTATTAACTCCTTCTTCTTTTGATATTTCCTTTTTCCTCACACTTTTTTTTTTATTACATGAGGGAGGGCAGGTACACGGTTTCGCTTGCCAGGAGGGCCTTGCCACTTAAAGAGGGGGAACGGCGTTAAGCTGGGACCCCATCCACCCTCCCGTCTAGGCCCTTGGGTGGGGCCGACGGAGGTTGGGGTTGAACTCCCGCGACCGTACGGGCGGGGGAGGGGGACCAGTTTGGTCCACTAGACGTGGAAGGTGGCACGCAAGGATCTCCTATGTTGTATGATCGGGACTGGTCGTCACGACCAGATCGACCCTGGGTCCCGTCCTGGAATAGTACGGGGGGAGATACGACCCGAGGTTCGGGTCCTCCCTCACTTCCGACCTGCCTTAGGCTGGCGTTTGTAGGGTGGGAAAGTCGACCAACCATCCTCGGCGGGAGGAGCGGGAAGGGTCTCCTCCGTCGGAATCAAGCTCCATCCTCTCCCCTTTCGAGGAGGAGGTGGACGCGACTCATCCCCTGAAAAGAGCTCGCTTTCGCTAGCTTCAATGTTAATAGCGTCCTCATGACCGTGTGGGAGGCGGCTCTTTTTCCTAGCCGGCGAGCTCAGCTAGTTCGGGGGGAGCTTGCGTTTGGGCGGCAAGGGCCCTCCGGTCGGCTCCATTCCCTCCTCAGGGATGAGGGAGAGCTGACCAGGACAGCGGGTTCTGCCGCTGTTGCCAATAGATTCGAATACAGTTACCCATTTGGGGTGACGGGTTTGGGTCTCCAGACGAGGCAGTGGGATGTTTCCGGACCTATTGAGGAAGACCTGAGGCCCTGGTCTCGGCCTGGGTCCCGGCTGGATCAAGAACTCGACCTGTGGCTGGGCTTCAAAGCCTGCCCTCCGGAGAGCTGATCCAGGGTTCACCCTGATCGTGGTCCCATTCTGAGCTCCACTACCGACCAGGTGCTCGCTCGACCTGCGACTGGCTTTGAATGCCTGCCCTCCAGGGAGCTGGTCTAGGGAGCGGTCCGGTCGGGTCTCCGACATGGGTCTCGACCATGACTTGGTCATTTCCGACCGTGAGCTCGACTGGGACTTGGCCTGAATGCCTGTCCCAGGGAAAACGACGTCTAGGAAACGACCTGTTTCGGGTCCCTACCTGGCGAATCCCCCGACCGTGAGCCGACCTGGGTCTGGCCGAAGTCCCCCGCGTGGGAGCTGGTCCATAGATTACCTCGTCCGAGGTCCCACCTGAGTCCCGAACTGGGGCCTGCGTGGACCGTGAGCTCGACCTGGGGTTGGCCTTGGGGGCCTGCCCTCGAGGGAACTGGTCTAGGGATTACCCTGGTCGGAGCTCCTCGACCAACATCGCCGTCGGGCGCCCTTTTGGTCGGTCGCCTCTTGGACGCCTGACGTCGCGTCTTTAGTGACTGGATCTCCTCTTGTCCTCTTCTACGACCTGCCAAGCTTAGGCTGGTGGGTCTAACCCGGGGGGTCCTTCCTTGAGGACCGCGCACCCGGGGCGTTCTCTTTAGAGAACCTCGTCAGGGAAGAGCGGGAGATCAGACTACGGTTTTGCGGACGTCAGGGTGGTCGAGGGAGCCTTTGGGTCTATTCCCCCTCTGCTGCTTCCCCCCGTGGGGGCGCATGAGGGAAAAAGAACCCCCTATAAGGGTACCCGGGCGAGAGTGCTTCGTCGGAGAAACAACCTGGGGGAGATTGGGTGTCCCCTTGTGACGGCCTCCCAGCGCCAGGTTCTCACGGTACTTGGGCCTTTTTGGCCGTGAGGGATGTCTTACGTACCTCACGGCTTTCCAACTGCCTCGTCTTTCCCACTTTTCATCGATGTGGCAACCGGTGTCCCGGTGCAATGTCCTGAACACCGCACACAGGGCGTGGGGGTCCCTGCTAACCGGAACCACTTGCAGTTCTTGCACCTGGGCTTTTTTACTTGGGTGGAGTCCATATTGGTGTCCGCTTGATTGGTCCTATCTGTAAATAGAATTAAGGAAAGTAACAGAAGTCGTACCCGGGAGAAAGAGAGGCGAGTGGGTACCCCCCCCAAATACACTGGGACCAAGACCCTAACCCCGAAAGATTATCTATCCATCGACCGGGATACCGTGGGGCTGCCCTTAGAGTTCTCCGACCTATGGAAGGGTGCCCCCCTCCTCCCCTGTAAGCCCGATGGAGAGAGACCCGCGACTGTGTCCCCGACCTCGTACCCAGTCCCCCACCATCTGTGAGGAGGTAGGGGATAGGGGGGACTTCCTATGTAACTCGATCATGGGATGGTATGGGGCGGTAAAGGCACCGACCTTCCGCCTCAAGTTATAGGCATCCAGCTACCATCATCCCCCGGACTGGAGGAGCACAAGGAGGGGTGGTCAGTGGTGACTCGCTACGTGAACCATAATGGATGTATGGGCGGTAAGCCCCACCTTACCGCCGCGAGTTATAGGATCCAGCGACCTTCGACCCCCCCCTCCCCCGCGGGACCCGAGCAATAGAATGGGGAGGGGGCCGGGATGGATGGGAAGGTCCCCAAACCTTTCCCGAACTCAAAAGGGAGATCCTGGGCCCGCCCGGGCCCATAAAAACCCAGGACCTGAAAGGAAGACCTTAATTTGGCCCACTTCCGGTTTGAGGAGGGGGGTCCAAAACACATTTAGATCCGTCACCCATCCCTAGTCGCTGGGAGAACTCTCGGTAAAAACTCCAAACTAATGGCATGGTCCCATTTTTGGTTACCCCCCCCCCCAATCTGACTCCCTGCCCCAAAATCCCTCTATGGTACCCAGAACACCGACCCCCCACCCCTAGGATGTGCCCCCCCGGGGTGGGGGAGCGAGCCCAGGGGGCACAAGGCAAAACACCACAAAAATGATTTATGGAACCACGGCCGCACCATACCCTGAAAGTAAAAACATGGAATATCAGACTGAAAGAGATCCGATCAGGATCTTTTTACCATACCTAAACTAATATCATATTTTTTGACCAAACGGCATATCATAAAAACCACCGTTGTTTAGGCACGACGGCTTACCAGACAAATACTCAACATGTCGGTATATAGGCTAGAATTTGTTTACACTTTCCTGGCACTAGCCTGATCAATTTACAGGTGAGCGAAGGCTGTAAAATCACCCGTTTTTCAGGAAAACGTCCTCGTCAGAAAGACGGAGATAGAAGTGGATTTACTAGAGGGGACCGCACAAATCTCGGCTAGTATAGGCGGTCTCTTACATGGATACAATTCGATATACGGGGAGATAAAAACATCGAAAATTACATCTAACTCGCCGAAGACACAAAACTCTTAGGCTACGTTTTGCTAAGGATACTTATGTGCTCGATTACCTTTCTTTCTAGTCAGTGCAGCTATTTGCCAGCAAATTGGAACGATTTATTCCCGTACGTCAGCGATAAAAGCATTTCTCCCATTTGTAGACACATTGATAGGACGACTCACTGCGCCATGGGCGGTGAGTTGCCCGAAAAATAGTGCGCGCTATCGGCGAACTATTTTCGCGGTAGCGTAAATTTTTAATGTGGTATCGAGGTTTCTGGTCGGCCCAAATGAGACCTTTGTGCAAAAGTAAGGTCGCGGAGGGGAGCGACGAGAGCGCGGGTATAAAACATGGAAATCAGCCTGAAAGATCCGATTTCCGGATATCTGACCATACCTAAAAATAATATCATATTTTTGGGACCAAACGGCATATCATTTATCTAAAAACACCGTTTTAGGACGACGGCTTACCATTAAATACCAACCGCGGTATATACGGCTAGAATTTGTTTACACTTTTCCTGGCCTAGCCGACCATGAAACCAGGTGGGAAGGCTGGTAAAATCACCCGTTCTTAAGGAAAACGTCCTCGTCATAACAGACGGAGGATAGACGTGATTTACAAGAGGGGGACGCACAAATCTTGGGCTGGATAGCGTCTTTACATGTATACAAGTCGATATACGGCGAGATAAAAACATGAAAATTACAGTAACTCGCCGAATATAAATCACAAAACTCTTAGGCTACGTTTTGGCTAAGGAGACTTATGTGCTCGAATTGACGTGTCTTTCTGGTCAGTGCAGCTATTTGCCGGTAGATTGGAAAGATTATTCCGGTAGCGTCAGCGATAAGCATGCTCCATTTGGGTAAACAAGTTGATTAAGACGATCACCGCGCATGGCGCGGTTGAGGTGCCCGAAAACTAGTGCGCGCTATCGGAGGACTATTTTCGCGGTAGCCGAAATTTAATGTGGTATAGAGGTTTCTGGTCTGGCCCAATGAGACCATTTGTGCAAAAGTAAGGTCGTGGCAGGGGTAGCTATCGAGAGAGCAGTGTATTGATAAAGGAACATATTGGTTTTATTAGTTGTCACAGCATGAAAAAGTGACAAAAATTTACTTGAGTCGGGCGTTCGTCAACGGGTCGGTCGGGCAACCTGGAAACAAATTATATTTTTGAGCAGCCTTATATAGTCGAACAGGGCGGCCTATAACTATAGGCTATAGTAAAAAAAATCTAAGTGAAAAATGATAAAGGACCAAAAAAAGTCGCCACCACTGTGAAGAAGCA
>JAMKCH010013007.1:0-26132 GCA_023653785.1 Ophioderma brevispina
TCACCAAATAGTATTTGTTCGGCATGAAAGTCGAAACGCACTAAAGAAAACATCAATGCGTCACAGTTTAGTGAAGTCAAGGTAATGAGAAAATGTGTTGTGGAAAGCGAACATTGCAAAGGATTCGAGCCTCCCGCACTCCTACACCTCGTGTCGCTTATAAGGAACTCTCCACGAACACGACCTATGATGTAAGGTGATTAATATAAAAAGAATCAACTATATTTGACTTTTTACACAATGATAACGTGAACGCACTTACAAATGTTCAAATTTTTGCAAGCAACATTGCATGCAGAAAATGTGGTTTGGAACATATGCAAGGGTTCCGCGCTTTGCGCGGGAGGGGGACACCCCCTCCCGCACCCACCCCGGATAGCTGATATAGGAACGCTACATGAACAAATTTAGCTTAATTCAAACAAAATTTTTTATTTTTTTTCACTATATTTTATATTTTTAAAACCGTTGTATACATATCAGTCATCTTCAAATTGTTTCATACTCCCAATTGCATTGGGAAAGGGAAAATGTTTTTTGGAAAAGTGTACATTGCAAGGGTTCCGCACTTCCGCGCAGGAGGGGGGAACACATATGGTCATGTCAGAACCATATTGGTCGGGAGCATAATTTCTGCCAAAATTCCATAGAAGTCAAGCCTGCACGCCGTTATAACGTACGCTCTGTATGTACTATGTTACCACGATCGCCGCGCCGCACCACTTTCAATGTGCTTACGTCCGCAAGAACCCTTAGCACATGCCAACCTAAACGCATTATAATCCACTGGAACCTATGCGTAAACCTATGGCCTGGTTCACTGTTGTCTCCATTTTTCGTTTGGTGTATTACCTTGTACAATAAACTAATAAAAACGACGCGTCGCATGATCGCAGCCACCTGTAAAAACCTATTTACTACTCAATCTGCTGCGGAAACGACTAAAACTAGATCAATCCCTCAGTTATTCAAACAGTTATAACCCTTATTCCGTGGTTTCATAGCCTTCCTACATGGCCGACGTAGTCAAGAGAAACCAGGAGAAATTAAAGCCAGCGAGATGAAATGTCCAGGCTTTGCAGCTGGGTTCTGCCAGGCGCGTGAACAGAATGCTTACAGCAAAAGGTTGTTCATTAAGCTGAATAATGCCTACTATCATGCCGATTTTATTCGAAATAAAAACAAAAAACACGTACGCTACAATATCGAAAAACTCACAGAATCCATGGACACGTCGTGAATCTCCTCGTAGCAATCGTGTTACAGGCATAGAGATCATATGGTAGAGAAATGTGCTTTCTAAGGGATTGAAATTCAACGAAACATTGTAATCAATACCATACTCTGAAGCTCCACCTAAGTCTGCCACCAACTTAGCTAACATTATAATCCATCGCAAAGATTCAGTTCGCCGATATAGTCGACTGATATCCAGGACGACCAATTGTCTCACTTGCAGCTGCCCCCTACGGGGATCATCTGCCAGTAGTTAAAAACCTTGACAAAACGTTCGGAAGACTCGATGTATCCTCAAAGAATTCTCGAGAACATAAAACTACAAGGAGAACATAAGGGACATAAGTCTTTTTCTTTCCCTTCTATACTTCCATATTGTGACAAAGACTTTCAAACCTCAAACCCTTCTTTCTAGACCCACGTTTTTTTATCAATGTTTCTTCTGCAGCCGATATTGAAAAAAAAAAACATATGCGTGGGCCGGACCCGAACCGGCGACTTCCGCATTACCAGCAACGGCGCTCCAACCAATGAGCCACCAAGAATGGGCCGGTAGAGGACGCTTAGATATCAACTATCGATGTTAGGTCCGAGACGTGTCCATCGCTTTCCTGGCGAACAACATCAGACACGGTTTATTTACATATACCAATTTATATTTGTTTTGAAATTTCAACTACTTAGTTCTCCAGGATAGCATAAAAGATGATATTTATTAATCTTAAAAAAACTATATGCGCTTGGCCGGACCCGATCCGGCGACCTCCGTTTACCAGCATGGCGCTGCAACCAAACTTGAGCCACCAAGACTGGGCCGGTAGAGGAGCGATAGATATTTTATATAATAATAATAATAATAATAACAATTGATTATAGCGCCTAATGCAGGAGGCCGCTAGGCGTGCAATAGAACGGAGAGCACTATAAAATATCAATCCGACAAATACACAAATAGATAAAATCTAATGTTAAAACACAATGTGATATACTCATTATGACACAATTTCAAAAAAACTTTAAATTAGTGGAAAATTCAAAATATATATATTGTGGACAAACACGATCGAAGAGAAAGACAACCCAGTTGCGTCCCATACTAAGAACATATGGGGGTACACCGAATCGTCAGCTGTGAGGATTTCTTTTTGTGTGTATGTACCCCACAGCGACATCGGTTAAGTCTTGATCTTTCCGATTCAGAGCCTCTAACCCTACCTCCAACCTGATAAAACACAACTATCCTAGGCAACCGGATGATCCGGATGGATGAGGGAGAGAATAGAAAGAGAAAGGAAAAAAAAATGCACAGATTATAATATTAGTGATTGGAATGCATCAGAAACAGGATACATATCAGGAGCGAAAATGTTGTGTAAATAGGAATGTTTCAGACGTGACTTGAAAAATAGTTGCTGACTGAGCTATGCGGATCCTGTTCGGGGTTTATTCCACAAATGTTTGCTGCGTAAGCAAAAGATCTATCACCATAGAAACTTTGTTGATGAGTTGGCAGATTTACTCAACTGGGAGCAAGAAGATGATCTCAAGGTTCTCGGTGGTGAAACAGCTGGATGAGTAAGAGATATAGGCAGGTGACATGCTGGGCGGCCTATGGGGAAAGTAGAATCTTAAACTGCCTCTGTTTAATTGGATAGCCCAATGTAGTGGTAGCGAGTGGTTGTGATATGGTTCGTCGACGGATTTAAGGACAAGACGGGCAGCTGCATTTTTGAACTCGCTGAACCTTGGCCAATTCTCTTTCTGGAAGGCCATATAAAGCAAGGAGTTGCAGTAATCCAGCCTAGATGTAAAAAAGGCGTGGACCAATCTGATGGTAGATTTTTCATCAAGGTACTGTCGAACGGCCCATTTTCCTTATTGAGAGCCACGCAGCTTTGCATAAGCTGTTAACATGATGGATCATTCTTAGTGATGACTCTAAGATGACACCAAGGTTCCGTGCTACAGCTGACGGATGTATAACAGAATGGCCAATGATCATAGATGGCTGAGAATTGCTAGCCGATCTGCTATAATGAGAGCGAAAGTACAACAACTCCGTCTTCCTTTCTTTAATCAGCTTGTTGATTTACACCATGCATCTGAATGTCTGCATGCATGTTTCAATTTTTTTTTAATGGCTCTTCACGATCCCGATGGTGAAATGTCAGGTAGAGCATGGGGTCATCAGCAAAACCCAAAGTGTTACGGGGCAGTGATGAAATGCCTGTATGGGGCACTGAACACAAGAATGAGTCAATCACCGGTCAGTAACCGAGCCCTGTGGGACTTCCACACTCTACCGCCACAGGATCTGAGGAAGCACCTCTGACTGATATCGATTGAGTTCGGCCATCTAGTATGACGCGAACCAACTTAAGTGCTTTTCCAGTAATCCCAGTACCGTTCAGTTTAACTGGATAGGAGCTTTTGTGGTCTTATGTTGTCGAAGGGCGGGCGCTGAAGTCAGTAACACTAGTTAACAGCCTCTTTTTGTTGTCAAGAGCAGGCAAGATGTCATTCTGCACCCGTAACATAGGCAGTCTCCGTACTGTGATATTGCCGTTATGGATTCCGACTGCATCGGAGCCTGGAGATCATTATCGATTGAGGTAAAGTCTGGCACGGATTCACTGCGACTCTTTCAATCACCTTTCCGAGAATGGCAGATTAGACTAGGGCGATAATTTAGCAGGATGTTGGTGTACAAGCCAGATTTCTTCAGCCAGCGGGATGACAGATGCTGCGTGAGAGCTTGGGGAAATAGCGACGCCCGAAGACCAAGGAAGAGTTGGCAATCCTTGACTGGTAACAGATCATATAGACATTCTTTAAAGAGACCAACGTAAAGGGTCTAAGGTGCAGACTTTATCGATGCTGACTTGGTGGATTTCAAGACCTTCCTCATTCAGACCTGTAGAAATACTGAAGGTGCTTGGCATGACTTCTGTTAGTTTCCACGGACTAGAGGCGGTAGTAGTATCATGTAGACTGTTACGCAACTTCTTAATCTTCTTGTAGAAAAATTCTGCCAAACTGTCATCAAGATCTTTTGACATTCATGGGCAGGCAGGTATAGATGTAGGGTCCGAACCTGTCCATCGCTTTCCAAGCGGAACAGCTATACGGGGTATATAATACAATACATTATAAGAACCGACGCACCCACTTTAAAAATAAGATTATATCCGAAACGGGTCCCTTCTTGGTAATGTCCAGATGAGTTTGAATATACTTTATACCTCGATTCGGCTGAAACCGTGGGTGTTTTTTTTACTCTAACAAGTTGCATTCGACCTGAGGTCGAGACTCCTATGAGTACGTTTATGATCATTTCAGTACTCGGATTATGTTTATGCCCAACCAAAATAATACGTAATTAAACCTAACAATTTTTTTGTTAAAAGAGTTGTCATTGAGACGGTCTTTGTGTCCCTATCTTAGAAGTGTCAGATACACATGTTTTATTTCGTCGGCTGATTCAAAGACCAAGCGTAATTGCATTTTGGGACTATTTTAAAAAGAGCAAGTTTGTGTTTCTATTGGCTTCTATAGTTGGTGTGTTCATAATTATAGCAGGCAATACAATAGGAAATGTATTTTTATGATTAAATCAAATAATTTATCCTTGATTAAACGTAATTAATATTTATTTATAAAGAGATGAACGTAAGTGAAATCCAGTTTTTTCTTGTTAGTGCGGCCACCACGTAGTGCCATTACTTGGTCTGCACGGAATGGTTTATGCAAGACCAACGTTAAGTGCCACTTACGGTGGTCTTGCACTAAAAGTGGGTACAACCGTTTAATGCAAGACCAACGTAACGTAAGTGCCACTTACCAATGCTTACGTTGGTCTTGCACCGAAAAATTGCAACTATGTTTAATGCAAGACCACCGGAAGTGCCACTTTACGTTTGGTCTGCTGAAAAGGGCAAATGTTTTTAATGCAAGACCAACCTTTCAGTTCCACTTACGTTGGTCTTGCATTAAGCGGAAAGGAAGGCGGCATTGCACATACGTTATGTCTTTAATCTATTTTATCTAATTAAACTTTTTCATATTTCAAATAATTTAAAATATGCGCGAATACCTCCTCTTTCCAAAATCACCAAAAACTCAATTTCGACAAAAATGTCACTTCTTGGTTCCTGCATTCAGACCGACGATTTAAACGCATAAAGCCTTGCTAAACACTCAGAAACGTTTTTAGCATTTACAACATCAAGAACATGCATTACCATCCAGCATTTCACCTCACATTTATCTTTTGTGTTTACAAGAGATCTTGATAAGAACTCATGCTCCTCTCATTGGTTCCCTCCACCTTTTGATATATCCAATCATAGCGTTTTCAGAAGATTTTTTCAAACTTTCTGATAACGACATTTATCATTTGTTTATTACAAATATTATTTGTATTGTTTTTTAGCTATGTTTCCAGATTTACAAAATAACCAAGTAATAATGGGGTTTTATAATTTTGCTCGTTATTTTCACCTCGTATAACTTTCTTTTTCCTTCCTAGTGGCACTTGCTTCACATCAGGTTTCCTGTTCTAACTCCGCTTATAGAATATATCTCACATAGCGAACTTACCAGTATTTCAGCATTGTTTTCCCCTTCGTCGCCACGTTGGATTGTGGTTTTCTTCGGGCGTCTATTGAGAAAAGCAAATCTCATGTAACACACTGCATAACACAACTACGCAAGCTCCATAGTTGCTGACATTTCCCTTGCGTCTAATCCTGAAGCCGACTGGTATACATGTGGCGGTTATTGTCTGCTGATGTGGTGATGACACAGGTGTTCCTAACATTTAAGATTATATTGCACTCTAAATATTAAGTATAAACGTATTTACCCAATTCGCTATCCAAGAAGGTAAAAAGATGACATACTTATGGGTAAAAGTTGGCTTTTTCGCTGTTAGTCTTGAAAATGCCTGGTTGCCTTCAAAGTATGCTCTTTATCAATTTATAGACAATCGCTAGTGTAAATGTTGGTCAATCAAACGCATACACTCATGCTAATTCAGAGTCGAGTACCCATTATTGACAACTCACTTAAACGTACATTTTACCCAACTGTTCCTTAGTGTAAAATCAATCACCGTGGATTTGAATACGAGCTAAACAGCTCGCCTCCCACGCTAATGCAGGATGACAACATGCACCGAAATGGTTGGCTCAATGGAACTTTATTTGGGCGCATGTGATGGAATCACATCGATGATTTAGAGGCTCTACACGCAACACTGTTTGAATGTCCATTATTAACGACAAACCCAAAATCCAAAACATATATCAACAACAACAGCAAAAAATTGTCGACAACTGAATTGGATTATCTATTCCACTCACTACAATCCTACTACTGGGCCTGTCTTGAGAATACTCTGCAGAAAACCATACCAGCAATGTGAGAAAGTTTAAATAACTGTGATGCGACGTTACGGAATTCAAAAAGGGACAAAGTTGGAAGACACTGCTGCTTTATAATGAACACAATGAATTAAGGTCGCTTTTTGAATCAAATTTAAAAAAATCCTACATTTAGTAAACTGTATAGTCCAAGGTTAATAGAAAACACCCGGATAGGCCATGCTGATTTTTTTCAGGATCAGTTTTCCTACTGATTGTAAAGGAACACTTATCAAAATTCCCCAGAGTCCCCTTGTTCTTATTGAATAATAGGGTAACGTTGTATCTGGGATCAAATTTTATAATGTTCCTATTTTTTGCATCATGTCATAAGGATTTAAAAACATATGAGTGGCCCTATCTGTGACTGTCCGGTTATCAACTATAGGAAATAACGGTCAAGTCATACTGGGGGTAAGCTTCAGAATGATCCGATCTTTACAAAGCTGTATCAAACTTGTTTCGTCTCGTTGTTTATAAACTGAACAGGATATATTTAATAGTTGAAGTAATTTTCCTGCCTTAGTTATAGGGCGCATTATGACAGGTTTCTACATGGTCTATGGGAGGTCAAAGCCACCTGCCCTATAACGTCAATATTTAAAAGATGGTAGATGGAGTGAATAAGGCCTTTTTTGCCATATGAACGGTCAACATGTACGAGTAATTTTGGCAATTAATTTAATGAAAATCAGGACTTTTTTGAAATTTTTCCCACGATGACCTTGAAGAATTTTGCCTATATTCCTAAACAAAGGTCAAGTTAGGCAAACCATACATTTTTTTTATGTTTTTTGGTTTTTTTTAATGTGAAATTACTCATTAATCCATTTTGAATTTTTTTAACCCCTGTAATACACTTTACCCCCTTATTACTCACAAGGCACACAGGGGACTCTTGGGGACTTTGTATGTTGCTTCTCACACATTATGAAACTATCATGAAAAAAATCAGCGATGGCTATTTATTTCCACCATTCTCTCTATCACAGTCCGTAGAGTTCCTGGATATAACAAATGTGGTTTGAACAGATTTCCCATGTACACAATCACATCTACACAAAGCGTTCACAAATACATGGCGATTTTTGACCCACCTTGTATGTGCTACTGGGGTTTAAACATTCACGATTGAGAGCGACAACTCTGCGTTTCAGTTACTGTGCATATCTCTATAGAACCGATGTGTGTTAATTAATAATTATATATTATAATACGCTTCCCCCTCTGTTAGTTATTTAGAGTCCTTTGATGACATGTTGGCATGTATATGTGATGCTTTTTTTCGTAACGACATTGTCATGAAATCCGAATGCACTATGAGCTCATTATGGTTTGTAATACGAAAATTTAAAAGTCAACCTTTCATAGAAACGCTCTAAGCTCGCAATTCTGCTCGCAGCTAGTTTTTTATCTAATTTTGGCAATTTTAATTTCGGCTACTGGCAAACGAGTCCAGAATTCACACCTCATTCAATGTATATGACACGACACTTGTCTTTCATTCATCATTTGCAAGGATTTATCTACATCCTGGTAGATATGTGGACAGTGGTGTTTAATTGTTTATGGACCAAAGTTAAAACATCAAGGCTTCTTTTTTTGGAATGTTCGCAGTGTAAAGGTCCCAGGAAATGAGATGATAACCTATTCCAAATCTTTACGGGACACTCCATTCCAATAAACCGGCCAGAAGAAAGATACACTACCAGTGACATCATTAGTGAAACTATTGATTTTCAGTCAGTGTCATGAATAGTTCACACCAGTCACCTGGATTTTCTATTACTCTCTGAAAAGTCAATAGTTTCATTATGATGTCACAGCAACCCAAATATTGAATGCTTTCTTCCTAGTCCCTCCTGTAGACTTGACCCCAACCACTCAATTCTAATTGCATTTCCTGGGACCTTAAGGGAGACTCATTTGTAACACAACAATTATTATACTTTAATCTTACATCTTTCAATAAGTTGGTGTTGGCTCTTAATAATGATATAGAATATTGGCCTTTTATAATGGGGCCATTCCTCCCAGGATCGCGGCGCTGTTTGCCTTTATTAGTAGGTGCCATCAGGACAAGTAAGGTTCTATATAGATAGAGAGGCCAAAACGTGACGTAATCTTTAGAATTCACCGTCTCGCATGTTTTGGGCCGACCACAAAGAAACCTAGAGTACCAACAATAGAAAGCAATGGCTGCCCTCCGCTTCTCCACAGACTGTGGTTGACGCTTTGCATATACACTAACGTATGATACAAATTAAATGTATTGTGTTAGCGGTGGCCAGGTATAATAACAGTGTACCTGGAACATTGGTGCTCAGATACTCTTTTTCTCATAATCAATGCGCTCTTAGTGAAAAGATGTATTCCAGTGAGGCCGTTTAAATTGAAATCAATGCGACTGATGTGTCATTTCATTCGTTGTGTGCCATGTAGGACAAAATTTAAAGCAAACCCATAGCACCCAACCCAACAACTGATATTTTGGCGGAATTGTTTGTATCGAATTGACATTATGTGTGTATACAACCCCAAACTGATAATATTCCGTGCAAATTCCAAATGTCAGCGCCCAGCACGGACGACTGGGCTTTGATGCGGTTCACCCCCTTGATCAGGAACTCGTCACAATCAATTTCGCTTCACCTGGGGCGGCAGCTGACCAAGCGATATCGCTATCACACTTAGATTGACTATGACGCCAGAAAAAGTGGCATAAAAATCGTAACACATTGGCAACAAGCGGGGCTCGACCCACACCCTTAGACTAGATTCGATTGACATATCCCCGGGACCACACGGGACCTTTAATCCTTAAGTCTACACCTTCCTTAGCAGTGTATCTGATTGGCTATGAACAATATGGTATGCCCTTCTGAGTAATCATCAATAGACTGCCAAGATCTCTATGCGTCTTTCTTACCATGTCTCTGATTGGTCAATTACACCACATAACCCATATGAATGATCAGTCAAATCACTTGGTGGGTTAAGCCTTGGCGTACTCAATTGGCTCGTTTATTTATCTTTCCGGTGTTACTCTTATTAAAATCTCTTTTTCAGCTTAAACACAATATGGCAGCATGTGTCGTACGGGTGTACCGGTGACTCTTATAGTTGTAATTGATAAATGCGATATATTCTATGATAGTCCTTAAACATTAGATGAATCGGCTTTTTTTCGTTTGAACCAAACATCCGTATCCGAAATTTTCATTAAAAAGTTTATATGAAAGATCGATACGAGCTTAGCTATTTCACACAGTATTAGCATGTGGAAAAGCACGAGAGCGCTATCCTCGAGAAATCTCTGATCAGCCTATACGTGAGTTTCTACTCTTTATGGGGCTATTAATTATACCATTGTATGTAATCAACGTAAATCGACCATTCTCCGATAAAGTGTTCAACAAGTCATTTTCGTGTCGCTCACAGTCAGCACAGTTTTAAAAAAGCTTGTCTTTTGCCGGTTACGAATGAATTTTTTATAAATAATTTAGACTTAGAGTTCTGTTTCAAAATGATCCGACTAGAAGTTGTCACCGGATGAGAAGTATTAAGCAATAAGGCAAAAATATTTTTGCTTTTCTCGCCATGTCACCAGCCCAAATCCTTTCTTTAAAATGTGTTCCCTGCTTCGTTACACCAGAGCGGCATATCACAGATTACAATGCAATTTTTATCCGCCCCCCTCTATTATGCCCTAATTATTAAGTTCAAAACATGATAATATTGGATTATTAAAGTTTCGCAATAGTTCTCTGAGAGCAGTCGCCAATATTTCAGCCAGATACGTACCCATAATTCGAATGGATACCAAATTGCTAAAAATAACAAAAACTATGTCAATATGTGATAACTCGCGAGCAATGTCAATGTTATATTAATACAGTGTTGGCATACAAATCCGTTTCAGTAACAATTTCCAGGGGCCAATGTAGTGCAAGAAATCCCTCATGTTAACGTTCATACCGGCGCCAATGTATGGCACGCTCCACGTAATCAAATCATGGGGCGAGTTTCATGCGCTGTATATCGTAGTTTACCCCGCTAATGTCGAGTTTACAGCACTGCCTAGCCAGTTTGAACTCTATGGGCCGAGTTTCATAAATCAATGTCCAGAATAAATCATGCCGAGTTTAAAACTGGACATGATTTTTTTTCAACATGTGGGCAAACTGGACATGATTTTTGTTCTCAACATGAGCAAACTCGACATGATTATTTTCTCAACATGAGCAAACTCGACATGATTTTTTTCTCACCATAGCAAACTCGCACATATTTTTTTTTCTCACATGAGTCAAACTCGACATGATTTTTTTACACATAACAACCAAAGATCATGTTGAGTTTTCACTCATGTTGAGAAAAAATCTTCGTAGATTTGACACTGTACATGATTTATGTCAACTCACCATATAGAAGCAAAACTCGATGTATGATGGCAAACTGGACATTTAGCGCTGTAAACTCTACAATATAACGCTGCACACCACCTCTCCTTGGCGAGGATAACTCGATACACAGCGAGGTGAAACTCGACATGCGCATGAAACTCGCCATGCTTTGATACTGGAGCGTGCCATACAGATGCGTTACCTTCCCTCCCTTTCCTCCCTCTGTGCGCTTGCAAAACGCCGTAATACATAGAGTCAAATACCACACCATGCTTTAGTACGAGTAATACCTGATATGTATAGAGACTAAGTTACGCGTCGGCGCAAACGAGTTAAGCTGGCTAAATATTCCGGTATGCGTACCTACCCAAATTCCTCGATAAATGTCTGAACGCTAGGTTTTGTGAAATTGTTTTGACATGTGAAATGGTCATTTAAGTGACGGAGGGCGATTTTTTTAGGATACAAATTTCTCTCAAATTTCACTGGATCGGGCGGTGGTTTTGTAAGAACACATTACCGAGAACGTTTGGGGAAGGTTTTTATTAGACAACAGATGCAAATGAAAAACCGCAAACCTTGTTTTTGACCTTGCCCTGCTAATCGTCATAATCGTTCATAGAAAACTAGGCTTTGATTGCTGTCGTGCACGTCCAGAACTACTAATCATCATCCTTATTATCTGAAGAGGCGTTTCGGCTTATTTATTCCACTTCAGGTGGTGATCTAATACTTGGTAAGCATTCCAAATATGTAAAACCTGGGTTTGAGAAAAATTGGGGCGCTTCTTCCTGGAAATCTCCTCATTCTCTTTCAACCTGTTTAAAGAAACGCTATGAATGTACTGACTCCGTGATTCTAGTATGATCAGTGATATATTACGGGCCGGTTGCATTCTCAACACATTTAGTTGAAATAATATGGTTATATCATTTTTAGAAGGTAAAACAATCACAACCAACCCGAAACCAAATGCATCACACTGATGCATAACCGTGCATAGGTGTTTAGGCCAAGTGTAGGCCTATGTTATGTTATACCACGTACGTGATAATGCTGACACTATGTGGATGCTATAGCAGGCACACGGCAAAGAATGGGTGGTCCCTCTTCCCACCTTGGCCTGAGTCTTACAAACACTTTCACCGCCGTATCGGTACATCATGGTAGAAATTACACACATTTGTGGTGGGACTGTGTGTGCATATAACCAAGCTTTAATATGCGGCCGTCGCACTTCCCTGATCAGAATGAACCCACAGATCGCATGAGGATCAAAAAATAATTATAATGTGTATACGTTTCATTCACAATAGAAATAGGGGATGAGTTATCAGGGAACATTGTATGAATGCAATAATGTCCAAAAGTAACTCTCCATACAAAGTATGTAAAACTCATAACACAATAGTTTTGGCTGATTGGCTGTATTGCAAGTGCTATTCTGCGCCCAAGTACAGCAACAGGACTTGGCCCTGATATTCCTCACTGCTATGTACACGTGAAAATCATTTACCATATTGATAGGGATATTTTTAATTTACTGTGCATATGATTTGCCTGAAAGAAGGAGAGTAGAGTTGCCCGACTGTGATCATCGTACCTACCCACCCAAATTCTGTTAAACTAGGTGGTACCATTGGGTCGAGTTGGCCTTTTCTATTTGGGTGGGATTTGGGTAGGTACGCATACCGGAATTATTGGCCAGCTTGACCCCTTACGCGGCGTATTGTGAAGCATTACTTCCATCAAGAACAGCACGAGTAAGAAAAAGGCCGGCCAGATACGTTACCCAGATACGTTACTTCAGTGTTAACGTTAGACTATTATAATTATACTTAAAAATCGGATATTGTTTAAGATCACCCATGCATTTTTCCGTGTTCTGAGAATATTAAAGTTTACGATTTGAAGTGATTTTCAGGAATTCCTTAATGTTGATATTTGGTCATTTTGAAGACCAAACTTGAACACTTTATCGGAGAATGGCCCAAATGCCGTGGCAATTCGCCCATGCTAATCTGACATTTTTAAAGGTTTAGATAGCTAGTGATTATCAGTAAATCAATTGGCTCAGCCATATGCACTGACTAAATGCGGCAAATGTTTTATTTAGAAGTCCCATTCAAGCAAATGAGGTTTAGGGTTAGGGTTTGGGTTATGGTTAGAATGCGATGTGCTGTAGATACTGAGATTCTTTCTCAAAAAGCTCACTTGCATACTTGGGACTTCTAAATGAAACCGCTACCCTAAATGCACAGTGGACTAAATGCCTACCGCAGATCTTGACAGGGATATCCGAATATGGTATTAAATTATTACTTTATTACAGTAGTGAAGTTAATAAATGACAGGTGTGATCCTTTTAGCTAGTTCAATGATGAGGAATGCTCTTCCAAATGTGTTATTTCTACAACCCACGCGCTAAGATTCACGCGTGCGAGTCCTTGACGAAAACAACAAAATTGAATGATTTTTTTTAATTACATTACAGAAACTGTTCACGTAAAAAATACTATATCACGTAAAAAAGGCAATATATCTTGATTTAAAGTACAAATGCACTGATGGTTATGAACCTCGTAAGAAAAAAAAACGAAGTTTAACACGCTAAGAGTACGTGCAATTTTGGACATAAATCGCAGACACGAAGTACAACAAAGTTCATAAATAGGTCTTTGAAATCAACCACCGTGAGAAATTACTACAGCATTACATATTGATTTACTTTAGCTTGTCTGAAATTTTCACTGAATTTGGCTGGTTAATACGCTCATTCGCATACTCAATTTGTCAGAGAGCATTTTCATCACGCCGATTAAATTGTGAGTTTGAGCCCCGCCGTGGTCAATGTGTTGTGTCCCTGGGCAAGACACTTTATCTCGCTTGTCTCACTTCACCCAGGTGTAAATGGGGAGCTGTTAGAGGGTAGTCATACTGTGCGCCGGTTATCAGTGGCTGTCGAATTTTCAATATGTGGAAATGTGGCATATCCTAGTGACAGCGGATCCAATTTAAAGCGCTTTTGAGACTTTGCATAAAGCACTCTACAAAAAATATCCCCGTGTGAAATGATTAAGCTGAGAATCATTTCTTTGGTACAAAAATTTGTGCAATTTCTAATTTACTATAGGAGCAAATTCTAAATTCAGCCTATGTTTTATATTGAAATTAAGCAAATCAAAATCGCCTTTTTTCAACACAGTAATATGCATTAATGCGTTATTTTCTTGTACACGAGAGGCAATGGAATAGCTGTGCCTCAAATGCTGGTGGAAAAGCACTCTGGAAATGTCCTGATTGGAGGTCCAAAATACCTGATTCATTATAAAATAATGTAGTTATTGTTGGCGGAATGTCAACTCCCCAAATTTTAAAATCAAGTTTGGTCTACATGACGTGAAGGGTTTTTTTGGTAAAACAACGAATTAATCCGGACTTTAAACGCGATGAATCTTAAGTTTGAAAAAGCGTGGTCTCTAAGGTTATAGAAATCCGCAACAATTTAAAGCATCCCAAATCATTAAATGAATTGGTGTGCTACAAAAAGTTTGTGTGCGTATTACCTCTATGATTGATCTTCACAAAAGCGGTTAACTTTAACCCGTGTTAATTGTTTAACCAATGGGTTAAATATCCCATAGAAGATAACATGAATTTAACCATGATCGTGGTTTAACCCTGGATTAAGTTAACCCCTTTTGTGAATACCGGCCTATCTGTTTTAACTGATGACTAATATGGTTTTAAGAAACTAAGCCTCGGATGTATAACTTGCATTTACTGTCATCACGGTATTGAATTCTCATATGCTATAAGATGGGTCTGATTTTCATCGATTAAAAACTGCAGACGTGGTACGTGAATGTGGACAATAGCAAGGCTGTTTGCCTATTGTATTTGTGAAAGCCCATGTAACATGACCCCGTCCAACAATTTTTAGTGTGAACATAGTACTTGGGTGACCTGCCATGTTTTCTTTGCACCTATTTAGAATTTCGCCATCTTCAGAAATTTGTCTCTGTTACTCTTGATTGCCATATTAATGGAACCCTACTTTGAGGAAGACGTCTACCCATTCGCGCTGAACTGGCAACTTAACTTTGTGCTCAATAATTTCTTTCTCCTCCTTGGTGAATTGCGGTCGTGGCACCATTTTGTGTCTGTTAAACCAAAAGCAGTTAGAGAGAGTGGAGAATTGGGGATAGGCTAGGGAATTTAGGTTACTTATGTCGACAGATAATTTTGTAATTGCAGAAGGAACATAAGACACGTTTAAGGTGCTTTTTAGCTATTACAATTACCAATTCCCCTCTCCCCCGGATGGAGAGTACTATCACCATAATCTCCGTATACTTACCATCAAGCAGCTTAATGCCTTTTCATTTTCTACGCTCGGTTTAGCAAATAACCTACGATACCCACTGGAAAATTTGGCAACCCCTGAGTGCGCCCGTCAGGGCCAATGATCTGGCACACTGACTTCTGGTCATTTTTTGGTATGCCTTTCCCCCGGGTTGACTCCACGGTCGGGAGAGCGAACACCGTTAGCCCCGTCCTGGGCGGCAGCGTCCCGGACGGGGGGGGGGAGCGTCAGGCTGAATGTAAGTTAGCGGAACTATGTGATATACTCTCCCCCCGGGGGAGAGGGAAGCACCACCCCACATCTCCTAGTCTTCCCATTCAAGCCTGACTTAATGCCACCGATTGCAGCTGTAGAGTCAACCCGGATACCAGGGTGCTCGGGCCATAAGGCGAGCGGAGCTATGGTGGATATTATCTCGCGTTAGAAGGTTGAACAAAACAATATAAACAGATGTCCATTACCGACGTCAAGTGGTAAAGTGCTACTGGGAGACTGTGGCGACTGGAAGATGTGGAGGGCCCGCTGCGATGACGAGGAAGCGGAATATCAAGGATCCTAGCTGCCGTGGAACCGCTGCGTTACTAGACATCCCGGAGATAAACCTGTTGGAATGTAGAAGAACAAGCCCATCCCATTGTGTCCATGGTATCTTGGATAGAATCTCCCCGGAAGGAGGCCCAAGTAGTCGCCTGAGATCTTACGTCGTGAGCTCCCTATGTGCGGTCCCCGCCAGACGATCCCGTATACTAGCTCTCCTTTACGACGTGTCACGAGTCCATCTGGCTATGTCCGTCTTGGAGGCTGGCGAAACGGCTTCATGCCTGTTGTGAGGAAGACTGATCGTGAATCCCCTATAGGGTAGAGTCTTGCTGAGGTAAACTTCCAAGGCTCTAACTGGACACCAGGGTCCTTCATCGCTGGGACCTGAAGCTTGTCGGAGATCTGGGAGGATGATCGGCTGTGGAGTGAAGCTGAGCGATTGATTCTTGGCCAGGTAACCTGATCGGGGAAGAAGATGAGCGGCGTTCCCTGTGAGGGTGAGGTGATTCTCTGCTGTAGACAGAGCATGGATATCCGATACTCTTCTGCCTGACGCTGCGGCGACAAGGAAGATCGTCTCCCTTGGTGTGTCCGCCAAGGATGCCTGGTGAAGAGGCTCTAAGGAGGCTTTTGAGTAGCTGGAGTACTGTTGTCAGGTCCCATGCTGGTACAAGCGAGCTTTTCGGGCGGCCGTCGATGTAGCATTCCCTTGAAGAGGTCATGAAGCGCTGGTTAGTTAGACACGGTGATGCCTCCGCCAAACCCAGATGGATGGCTCCTACCGCCGTGCGGAAACTCCTGACTGTGCGTGGGTTGGCTCCGTCCTCGAACCCTGCATCAGGAAGTCCGCCACCTCCCTTAGAGTTGCTCGCAGAGGGTTCACTTGGTGACCCCTGCACCAGTTCCGGTACTTGACCATTTTGGAATTATAAGTCTTCCTTGTTGAGGTCTCTTGCCTCTCCCGCCAGATGTGGAGCGAAAGGCCTGCTGCTCTGTAGAGCTGGACGAAATTTGGCCATGCAGGCAGGTTGATCGCCTTCAGAGTCCCTCCATCGGAAGGACCCCCCGGGTCTTGAATCAGGTCCTTCCTCATGGGAAGAGTCAACGGGTGGCGTCTAGCAGCGACAGGAGTCTTGGCAACCACGGTTGTTCGAGGCCAATTCGGGCAACCATAATCAGCGACAGGTTGCTTGTCCTGGTGAACTTGAGAAGAACTCGGGAACTATGGCGATCGGAGGGAAGGCGTATTCTGCGACTTCGTCCCACTCCATTGTCATGGCATCCTGGTGAAGGGCCGCTGTGTCCCTGGCCCCCGAACAGTATGTTTCGGGAGCTGGGCGTTGAGGCGGATTGCGAACAGGTCCACGTGGGGGTGTTTCCAGCTTGTTGAAGACGACTCTGCATATTTTTTTGGGGTTGAGGTGCCACTCCAATGACGACCCCCCGGACTCTCGATGGTCCCAACTTCCCGGATGTCTTCCTCGATAGGCATCTGCCAGGGTGTTGTTTCCCGGAAGGTGAACGCTGTCAGAGTGACCATGCCGAACACCACTCCAGAAGCTTGACTGTCTGTAGGCACAGGGTGCGACTCCTGGTTCCTCCCTGCTTGTTTTGTGGAGACGACCGGACATGTTTGTCGCACGACTAGACGTGACTTTCCCTTGACTACTGGAGAGTCTGTCTCAGCGCCAGATGGACTCCCACAGCTCCAACGTGTTTATGTGTGCGTGGCCAGCCTCTTTGTCCAAGTCCCTGAGAGGCGAATGTCCTCCTCGTGGCTTCCCACCGCTCTTTTGACGCGTCGTTTGTGAGAGTGAAAGATGAGGGTCGTGATATGAAGCGGTTTCTCCCGGGCGAGATTTTTCCCGGCTGAGACCACCACGCTATCGCACTGCTGACATGTGGGGTGTTCGGAATGCTCTTGGACATCCGGTCTCGGCGATATTGAACCGCGATAGAACGTGCAGCTGTATTACTCGCATGCTAAGTCTGCAGCCTGTTACCACCGTTGTCATGCTTGCTATGAGGCCCAGTAATCGTAGCCAGAGAGATGCTCCCCGGTCTCGGCTGAGTTCCATAAAAAAAAAAACACACCAGCAAACCACCTCCCAATTGGCCACCACCAAAACCCCACCCGCAAAGAGGACCTGGCGCGTTGCTTCGTGGATGCGATGCGCTCGGCGGTTGGAGACGCTATTCCCTGCTTGAAGTTCAGCGTCGCCCCCAGAAAGTCGACGTTCTGTGACGGGCTGAGGTTGGACTTTGCGTCGTTGATCACAAATCCAAGGTGGGAGACGATGCGGACTGTCTTTGCTATGGAGTGCTGGAGTTGTTCTCTGGAAGGCGCTATCAGGAGCCAGTCGTCTCAGGTAAGACGAGGACGAAGTGACCTCTTCGCCTGAGGAGCTCTGCTACGACCTTCACTATCCTGGTGAACGTGCGGGGCGCTGTCGACAACCCTAACGGGAGGCACTGTAACTGGTAGAACGTGCGGATGATATAGAACCTGAGCCACTTCCGTTTGAAGGATTATCGGATATGTGGGAGGGAAAAGCACTCCTTTAAGTGAAGAGTGGAGCCCACACTGGTTGAGCTCCTTTAGAACTGCTGCTAGGCTCTCCATCTTGAAGGGGCGTGGTCTGATAACTGGTTGAGCGGCTTCAAGTGAGGATCGGCGCCACTCTCCGGACTTTTTGTGGTGAGAAAAAACGCTGAGTGAAAAGACCAGGCCCGAGACGGTACCTGAAGGATCGCGCCTTCTGATGCAGCTGCTCGATCTCTTGGGAAGTGCTTGCCGTCTGTCCACGTCCTTGGGAATCACTGTCCCTCCCGTCGTGTTTTGAGCGGTGGGGTGGGGGGATGTGAATTTCGAGCTGGTATCCCTGGGATATTGTGCGTAGGACCCATGCGTCCGAAGTCCACCGTCCTCCACCGTTGTGCGAAGTGCCCTAGTCTCCCCCCCCCACCGCAAGGGGAACTCGGGGCTATGGATAGTCACTTCCTCTTCTGTGGGTGCCACGGCGACCCCCCCCCCTCCTCCTGAACGACCGCCCTTGTTGTAAATCCACCGCCGCCGCCGTCCCCCCCCCCCCCCCCCCCCTTTACTCGGTTATCCTTGTTTCCTTTCTGGAAGGATTGGCCCTCGTTGCCCTTGGACGGCTGGTTTCTTCTTACGGGACTCTTGATACGAAAAGTCTGGCGGCTGCTGCTGTTGTCGCTGCTGCTGCTGCGAGCCCCCTGGCTAGCGGCACCTTCTTTTCCTTCAGACGTTCGTGGGCTGCTTGGCTTTCTTTTAGCGACGTCCTCTTCATGTAGGCGCTTTTACTGTCCCCCGAATAGTCAGGTCCTATAGGCGTCTCCATGAACTGTCTCGGATTCATGAGGTTGAGAGCATTTGGTGGCGTTTACTTTCCTCAAGTCGGCGAGTTGATGCGCTAGCCTGCAAAGATTTCCCGTGCAGAAGGTTAGGTCTCGGAGAGTAATATAGTGAACTTTGCCTGTTCTCCGCACTCATCTACGATTTGGCAGGGTCTAGACATTCATTCATCAGGAGGCGAATGGTAGGAGGGATGCGTTCGCTAGCCGCATGCCATCCCTGGCCAGGGTCTCCAGGGCTCCCAATTCGGCGTCCCTCTTCTGGTTCCAAGGTGCGACCCGGTGAGGACGTTCCTTACGGGAGGGTTTACTTTGATCCGCACTCCACCCCCGCTGGGGGGTCGATCTGGATTGATCCATGTCCCTGCGTCGTAAGCATGTGGGGCCATGCCTCCTCTCGTCCTCTGGTGCCGTGCGGAAGACTTCTTCGCGACCTCTGGTGGCGCTTGTAGGGTGAGTTCCACCCACTGTAGGCGACGGGCCCGGCTGGTCTTGACTGGACGTTTCGCAGAACCTCTTGAAGTGGGCAGGATCGGGACCTACGGTCGCAGCTTCTCTGGCTTGTTACCACTGTAGCCGGCTCTCCCAGTTCGTCGACCTCTGGTGAGGATTCAGGCCTCTGGATCGGGGTGCCCCTTTCTAGCATTACTGGCAGTAATAAAAGGAGACTCCACTGAAGTGCTCAGGAATCATAGCGGCTTCTGGGCGAAGGAGTCCGTATGATCTGGAGGCTCCTCTGGTACACGGAGAACTGTTCCCCTAGCCTGTTCGGAGCTTCTCGAGTGATGGTCCTCTCTGCAGCCGAGACTCCGGTCGTTACCATGGCCCCTTGTGAAGGTTCCTTCCGGCTTGATCGCTTAAGGAAGCGGCGGTCCGAGGAGGAAGGCGTGCGTGAGTAGCCGGCTTGAACGCTGGCGAGTTCATGTCCCGATGCCTCGTCCATGGAACACCCAATCTTCGGGCAAGCTCGGTGGGTCAGGTTCCCCTGACGGGACCCAGAATTCATCCATGCGGACGGCGCTGGCCGTGGTGGACTCTTACTGGACGTCCCCTCTGGCTGGCGTTGGGTCGGCGCTTCCTGACTATCACGGCTTACCCGGCGGTCGCGGTTTGTAACTGGTTTTTGCGGCTAACGGCGGCCACCGCTCAAGGAGCGGCTCCTCCGGAGATCCGGGTGGTAGCTGCTGTTTGACCACGGCTCCGAGAACGGCTCTTGCGTTGATCACCTGTTGATCGTGGCTGTAGAGCGCTCTTTCGTGATCCCGGCGGCGGTCCCCGGCGCCCCGCGCGGCTCTTACGGTGATCCCGGCGGCGTCCCGTCTTCCGGGACGGCTCTTGCGGTGATCCTGGCGGCGGTCACGGCTTCCAGAACGGCTCTTGCGGTGATCCCGCGGCGGTCACGTCTCCCATAAACGGCTCTGCGTGATCCCGGCGTGGTCACGGCTCCGGAACGGCTCTTGCGGTGATCCTGTCGGTGATCTCGCTGCCGGAGCGGCTTAAGAGCGGTATCCTTTGCGGTGACCGGCTCCCGGAGCGGCTTAAGAGCGGTGATCCGTGCGGTTATCTCGGCTCCCGGAGCTGCTCTTGCGGTGATCCGTGCGGTGATCCTCGGCTCCCGGAGCGGCTCTTGCGGTGATCTTGCGGTGATCTCGGCTCCGAGCGGCTCTTTCGTGGTTATTTGCGGTGATCTCACTCCCAGAGCGGCTTCTTGCGGTGATCCTTGCCGTGATCTCGCTCCAGAGCGGCTCTTCGGTTATCTTTGCGTGACAGCTCGACTCCCGGAGCGGCTCTTGCGATGATCCTTGCCGTATCTCGGCTCCCGTAGGGGCTCTTGCAGTGATCTTTGCGGTGATCTCGACTCCCGGAGCGGCTCTTGCGGGGGGGGGTGACTCTTTGCGTGATCTCGCTCCCGGAGCTGCTCTTGCGGTGATCTTTGCGGTGATCTCGGCTCCCTAGTTGCTCTTGCGGTGATCTTTGCGGTGATCTCGGTCCCGAGCGGCTCCTGCGGTGATCCGGGCGGCGTCTCGGCTTTCCGAGCGCTTCCGCGGTGATCCCGGTATACCGACGGTGGAGGGCGGGTCTCGCGGACGGGGCGGTATCGTGTCGTCTCCTGCTTTGTTAAACCCGGCGGTTATCGTGACCGTTTTCGTCCCCCTCTTTTAATCTTCACTTACTTTTTTACTGTATCCGGCGGTGGAGAGTCGTAGCTCGGCGGCTGGTCGGAGACGGTGAGCGGTAAGCCTCCGGGGACCTCGGCACAGATCCGGCTCCTGACGGGCTGCTACCACGGCTTTACGGTGCGGACCCGCTTATGTCCCGTAGAATCCCAGCTTGACGGCGCTTGCGGGGTGATACCATAGGAACCATGGCACACGCTTGATTCCTGGGGGTTGTCTCCGGTGACCCGTGATTCCAGCTCGTCCATCCGTTGAGTGATGGATGCCATTGCCTCCTGCAGCGCTCGCCGGAAGAACTCCGCTGAGAACGGCGGTTGGTCTGTGATCAGGACAGTCTGGCCGGGTACAGGTAATGCGGGAGTCTCCTTCTGCCGTTGTGGTTTCCCGGGCAGCTTGGGCTTGACGGTCTTCTAGGTCTCCCCACTGCTCCGGTGTCCAGCCTTCGTCTAATTCGCATGGCTCATCCCGGTGGCACGGGCGGTGAATAATGCACGTCGGATGCGGGTCAGCAGGTGACAGGAAATGTCCACATGTCGAACATTGTCGAGGCTTTGGCTTGGCCACTTCTGTTTCAGTCTCGGAGCCGAATCCATGTCTTATCTGAAGGAAGCAAAAAAAGAAAATCGGTTATTACTTTAAGTAACCATAACCGGGAGATCTCTTCTACGTACAATTATCCTAGCATACAATTGGGAGTCCATCCTAGCCCAAAACCGAGTTGAACCGGTAAGGCCCGCTGCAAAACGCGAAAAAATCCCGCTGGCGCCTAACTCCCATAGAAACGCACGTACTTACTTTTGGGGTATGTTGACCATATGGAATGAAATTTGTTCTATCGAACCGCCGATGTTTCCGTGCGGAAGCCAATGAGGTAATCTGTAAAATATCGGTCGGCAAAAAGTTCAAAATTGCGCCGAAAAAGTGGTGCCCCGGCCTAAAATTCCCCATACCGGTAAGGCTCGGCCGTGCCAACGGTAGTGGAGCCCCCGCAACGGGGAAAACCAAGAAAACTCGCTGTTGGATCCTAATCCCTAGAAAGCACGTACTTCCGGTTTCGGGTAGGTTGAAATATGGAACGAAACTTCCGTATCGCACGCGCGAAGTTTGTTTGGAACCAAATGAGTCTACGCGGTAAAAATTCCACCGGTAAATTCTCAAATGGCCCTGAAAAAGAGTCACCATCTAAGTAGTCCCGTGAACGGTAAGGCCGGCCGTAATAACGGTATGGCCCCCGAAGACGGGAAGACCAATAACTGACCCGCAGACCCGCAAGTCCACGGAGGCAGCGGTGGGCTCAAACACAGCCCCGGTGCACATGAAGGAGATGGCGAACCATGTTTTCGATGCGAACCCTGGTAGACTAGCGGGAGAAAGTTGACCGCGAAAAACATCAAAGTAGCCGATAAAAATCGAGATAAAATACTCAGGAACCATCTAGCACACGAAGGCTCCCCAACTCAAGCGCTAGATGAATGTGTGAATTAGCCGCCGGGGTGCTACCCGGGCAGACACTTGTAATACCCGTGTGAACTAGCCGTCATCTTTTGCGGAAAGTACACACCCTGCTCACCTAAACAGACGCAGTTTTTCAACAAATTGGGATGGGCGAAGCAGCGAACCGAACGCAAAATTGTCAGAAAAATGTGTAGAACACGTAGTTTGGGTAGATAGTGGAAGTAAGCTATAAATCCGCTGAAAAATGCAAACTTCTCCGGGCACATTAAGAGCACACAACTTGCTATGAGCGTAGCCAATGAGAAGTCAGTGTTTGCCAGAATCATTGCCCCTGACGTGTGCGCACCCAAGGGGGTGCCAAATTTTTCCACGGTGGGTATCGTAGGTATATTGTCTAAACCGAGCGTAGAAATGAAAAGGCATTAGTCAGGCTTGAATGGGATGGGAACGTACTAGGAGATGTAGGTGAATTGATTAAATCTAACGACTTACATTCATACTTCCAATGTTTCCGCTGCTATTGCTAGCCGTGGACAAAATAGATTTGCCTACATGTTGGCCTTAGTGGTTAGAGTGTCCCCCACAGTCGGGAGCTCGCGGGTTTTGAACCCCGTCCTGAGTCTACAAGACATTTATAAATGGTACCTTCTGCCGCCTTGTCAAGCAGCCAGACACACGTACCTACCAGAAAAGACTCTAACCCCTACTGTAGCTTTCACGGTATTTGGCAGACGAGTCGTATGGCAAAGAGCACTTGCTTCAACAATATTGTAAAACTTAAGTTTATCATGATAAACTTAGTTTTCAGTGATAATATCTTAGTTTTTCTCATTTTTTGATCACTCGGGCTTACGTGTTTTGAAAAATTTAGTTATCAGCTGATAAGTTTGTTTATCAGCTGATAAATTAGTTTATCAAGTTGAAAAACTTAGTTTATCAGAAAATATAGTTTATCTGTGATAACTATGTTTTTGACGTGCGCCGCAGTGCATAAAATTTGAATTAAAACTAAGTTTTTCAAGTGATAAAACTTAGTTTTTCACCAGAAAAAATAGGTTTATCACTAAAAACATGTTTTTACATGCGCAATGACTCAAAATATTTGATAAAGTTTATCTCAGAACACAGAGTTTATCACTGCATAAACTATTCTAGCGCAATGCCTCAAGATATTGATCACTAGTTTATCAGAAAACAGTTAATCTGTGCATAAACATTTGGTTTTGCACACGCAATGCTCAATTAGATTTGATAAACTATGTTTTTCCAGTGCTAAACTTAGTTTTTACCAGAAAAACTATGTTTATCACTGAAAAACAATGTTTCTGACGCAAAAGGCTTTAAACATTTGTTATTTAAACTAGGTTTTCAACGATAGAATAACTCGGTATCAGGAAAAAAAAAAAAAAATTGCCCTTATCGATGTTTTCACAGATAAACTAAGTTGTCAATTTAATAAGTTAGAGTTGTTTCAGACAAAGGTGGGGTGGTTCTCGAACCACAAGTGTCGACTGCTTGCGCGATCATTTGATGTATGATGAAGTTGCAAATGATGATTAGAAAGGAAGAGAACAAAATGCAATGGAGAACAGTGTTATACAAAAATTTCTGAAGTTGAAGTAAAATCGGGGGGCATGGTGTTAGCCAGCAGAGCATTTAACAAATGTAACCGAATGTATGAAAAATACATAATGGCCGTTGGACCGCTAGTGTAGTCTGCAATCTGAGGCTTGGAATGCAGGGACACAAAGGTGACATGAGGTTATCAAGGTGACATGAGGTGACATGAGTTCACCAAGGGGACATGAGGTCACAAGGTAACATGGGATTCACAAGGTTCATATTATGACGGTCACAAGGTCCATGGGGTTCAAAGGGTGCATAGGGTCACAAAGGTCACAGGGGTCCCAAGGTCAAATGGGGGTCACCAAGGTCACATGGGATCAATGAGGTCACAGGGGTCACAAAGGTGCGCCATAGGGTCCACATGGGGTCACAAAAAGGTCACATGGGGTCACCCCCCAGGTAACACAAGTTTTTCATATTTTGAAGCATGCGCTTGGCTACCGCGTGGCCTAGGGTATGGAAACGGAGATAGGCATCGCCTATGCGAAGGCCCGTAGCCAGCGAATTTATGTGGGGGGTGTGGGATTTGCAAGAGTGGACCTTTTAGGCGTACCAACAACAATTTTAGTAAACGTACCATAATAACCGCAGCGTTCAAAAACCCGTATAATTAAACCAACAATGCGTAATATGAACCGCCTGCTTATTAATTAAATATACCATGAAGCACAATAAATAACAACCACCACAATTTAGGCAATCGACCAACTTTAACACACAAAGGTGGACTTCAACATGAAAAGCGGACCTTCAAAACCATCATAAAAGCGGACCCTTGTAATTTTGGGGTGCGTCGCAAACCCCCCGAACCCTCTGTCTACGGCCTGCCTATGCGCAGTGTGGGAAGGATTTTTTAAACTTAGATATATTAGTGATTCACCCGGAAGAGTAAAAATATTTAAATTGCAGAAATACATTAACGTGAACAAGTTGTCTGTAAGAATTTCCATAATTTACTTTTCCAACTGAGGAATTGGCTATATAGGGACAACCTGTACTTTTAATGGAGTTAGAGGTTGTTTGTGAGGGGCGCAAGCTATTTTCAGGGCGTAGCACCAGAGGGGGGGCAAGGGGAAGTTGCCCCCCCCCCCAAACGAGAATGTTTTTTTTTGTCGGGTACACATTGTCTAAAAGAATACCACGTGTCGTACATTCACAATCTGTGCCCCCTCGTCAAACAAACATCCTGGCTACGCCACTGCAGCTATTCAAATTGCCAACATCCTAGTAAGTGCGTTCTAATACTGTGTGCTCTACGTTCAATACAATGTGCAGTGGTCAAAACCTAGAAGTCAAATCACTATAATTTTATGGATTTTTAAACAGTCTACAATCACACTCCATAATATTTTTTTCAGTTATAAAAGTTGAAGGAAAAGGTTTATGTTTAAATTGTCCATGTACTTTCAGGTATAAAAATCAAACAAAAAGGCAAACTTTTGACCCAAACAAGTGCAACAAATCTGTAAAAATTACATTTAATAATGTGAATGTAAATTATGAAGACTTCTACAGTGCAAGGGTGCTA